>PVIY010018504.1:0-47395 GCA_004026745.1 Myrmecophaga tridactyla
CCCTCTAAGTTTTCTCCCTTTATGATCCAATAGCCAGTGCAGTGGGCATAGTAGTAGCTTTTGTCTGTCCCCCTCCCTGTGTATAAGGTTCCTGCTAAACAAAGTGCTGTACTGTGGGCAAATACTGAGGTGGGCCTGCCCTCCCACACCTTATGGACTCATGTTCTTTAATTCATTCTGTTATTGGCATAAGGAAAGCCCTAGGAGATCAAGGGGAAATACTTTGTTTTGTTTGGCATTACAAACCAGAGTCTGCCTTTCGTACCATGAAATAGGTACCTGTTATTGAGAGAACAACCTTATCTTTGGGTGTTTTGTGTTTTGTTAAACCAAATTATGAAAATGAACCAAATAGGGATTCTGTTCAGTACTTAGAGGTTTATCAGAGGCCAGCTTCCCTTGGCCCTACAGCTTGGAGAACTGGTTCATGACTATTGATATTCGTAAGAGGTTTTCATGTAAGACTTGATTAGTCTTTAATGGAGTACCCAACTACAGACCAGAAGTGGCCCCGTTGTGTTTACCTTTGTATCTCTGGCATGTAGCAGTGCCTAACACATAGTGGGTGTTTATTTTGCTGAACTGGTATTGCCGAGCTTTGGAATGCTTTTGGGGTGTGTTTGTTTATGGGGTTTTTTGGGGGAGCGGAGAGGATGCTCTAGATAAGAAACCCCACAGAAAACCTCTGAATAGAGATAATAGCAACAGCCTTCATTTGAGTGTTAACCATGTGATCATATGTTACTGAGTCCACACATAACTGTTTTAATAGATACTGTTTATTCTCCTTTATAGGTATGAAAACCAAGAAAGATTAACTACCTTGCCTTAAAACGCACACAGTTAGCAAGGAGAAATAGCTGGCTAGAAATTTAAACCCAGACTGTTTTACTTCACAGCCCAGGTTTTTAACCTGCCACCGTTCCCAGAGGTTAGGAAGTATAGTGAGTATTGGCGCGCGTTTGAACTTGAGGGTCTAGGTGCTGATGCAGCTGTTTTTACGGGCGCAGTACATAACCACAGTTCTGCCTGCGGGCACGCTTGCATCTTGGAACCAATTCCACAGCCATGACCCAGTCTGAGAAGACTGCTCAGCAGAGCACTTCACGTGGCTCTGCCTGTGTGCAGGAGTTGGCCCACAAACGAGTTCTCTGTGTCCTGTTTGTCTTCGGGCAGTGATGGAAGAGGGGGGTCGGGCAATTGACAGAAAAGAAGTTACAGATGATGATGGTAATCCTTGTTCTCCATGTTGCACACATCACATTTCCAGTCTCTGGTCCGCAGTTCTCTCATCATGAAGTTTACATGAGTATCAGAGCTAGTCAGAAAGTATTTAATTTGATTTTGTATTCCTAGTCTTGTTCTACGCTCATAATCCAGTACGCAAATGCAATACAGCATCAGAATTGCACTAACAGTTTTTTTGTTTTGTTTTCCCCATGAGTCTGTATAACAGCTGGGTATTTTTTTTTTAACTGCAGTTTCCTGATCAGCATTATAATACACCGATACAGCAATTTTCAGAAGCCTATGAAAGGTGCCACTTAAATGTAAATGACTTCGTTAATTATTGCACAAAGTGATATGAAATTTGGCATTTTGTTGCCCTAGAAACTCACCCCAGCATTCCATGTGTATTTTGAACCAGGTGATCACATGTAACAACATTTTAACTGTTTGACTATTTCATGGTTAGATTAGATTCTTTTATACCTGATACGTATTTTATTTTGTATTGATTTTACATTCTCTCTCAGTGGATATCCATTTTATCTCTAGAAACTTTTATCTTTGTTTTTTTAATATAAAAAGAAAAACAGAGAAAGAAGCAAGAGATGCCCTCTTCCCTTTATGATTATATTGTGGTAAATATTTCTCTCTATGATATATTTTCTAAGTGTAGCCCTGTTTGACTCAAACCATAGCAGCCTGAAAATAAACTTATGTTGAAATTATGAGTCTGTGGGTAGAAAGGAGAAATAAAACAGTAAAGAAAACAAAGATCAATGTCTGGAAGACGGGAAATATAACTTAAGAAGTATATAATGTAAATAGATTTTTAAAGGCATTCTTATATCCTTATACCAGAATAAATTCCAGGTGAATCAAAATTTAAATTTAAAAAGCGAAACTATCTTAAGTATATGAAAGTGAAATAGATGAGTGTTTATGTAATCTTGGACATGGAGACTTTCCTAAACATGATATTTATGTCAAAAATCACATAATAAATGACAGCAGAGTTCTCAGTGTGAAAATTTATAAAGTAAAATACAGCAGAATGCCTTAAAATGTGAAAAAATGAAAAAAAGTAACTAACATTAGTTGTTTATTAATACCCTTAATAAACAGAGTTCTAGAGCATAAATAATAGAAAGATAAACATGACAATAAAGAGGACAGAAAAGACAATTCTAGGAAGAAGGAAGACTTGACAGCCATAAGCATATGAAATTGTTCAACATTATCACTAAATGAAATATGCAGTTAATAACATAATGAAATATTGTCTGCCTCTCATAGTGGTAAAGGTTAAAAGTTTAATATTCATACTTGTGGAAACAGACATTCTCAAAAACTGGTGTGAGCAGAAATTAGTACAACTTTTTTCAAGGAATTTAGCCTAAGGAGAAGATTGTACATATGTTAAGAAAATTGATCAAGGGGAGAGAGGAGCCAAGATGGCAGCTTGGCGAGGTGTCGGATTTAGTTCGTCCTCCAGAGCAGGTAATAAATAACCAGAAACAGCACAGAACAGCTCCAGGGGCCTCATCAGTGACCGGACACACAGCGTACCCCAGTCCGGACAGCTGGACCGGATGCGAGCCCCCCCCAGAACCGTGAGTTCCCCAAGCCACAGCGGCCGGTGCCCCTCCCCCACAGGCTGCTTCCCAGAGGGGAAAGGAAAGAGACTTTACCAGCTGGAGGGGCTGAGCCCAACCAAACGCCAATTGTGGAATTAATTAACAAATTCTGACTATTAAAAATAGGCCCCCAGCTCAGGTGAACCTGGTCAAAGCAGAGGTTGCTCATTTTTGCCCCAGCACCAAGAGGGCAGAGCTGATGGAAAAAGAAAAAAAAAAGAAACAGAGGTTTTTGTGGCTTGACTGCCTTTGGATACAGCAGCAGGACTTCTCAGGCTGCAACTGCCTGAGGCATAGGCAGAAACAAACTCATCTGAGGGCTTGTCTGGAGCCTGTGTCTTCCCCAGGGAAGGGGTGAAGCCCAACTCAGGTGGAATCCCTCCCTCAAGGAATTCAGACACCAGGGCTTGGTAATTTGAAGCCATTAAAACCAGCCTACAAACTCTCCTCTGTCTCCACCACATCCCCAACAGGAAGAGTCTGCCAAAGTACCGCATCATCTTATGCTGGTGGGACCTGCAGGCAGACAAGCACCACATACTGGGCAGGATAAGAAAAACAGAGTCCAGAGACTTCACAGGAAAGTCTTTCAACCTGCTGGGCTTTACCCTCAGGGAAAACTGATGCAGGTGACTCTTTCCTCCTGATACTTTCCTCCTGATAGTAGGCCAGTTTGGTCTGGGAAAATCTGGCTGGGGTCTATAATACCTAAGTAGACCCTCCTAAGGGTGGGGTGGTGGGGGGGAAGGCACCATACAAGCAGGGCAAGAAACAAGAAAACAAGAACTGAAAAAGTCTCCTCTGTTAAACAAAACTTAAGCTAGAGGTCCAGATAAAGCTGAACTGAATGTCAAAGAACAGATAGACAACAAATTCATCCAGCAAGAAAACCCTAGGTAAAAGAAGTGAAAGCAATCTCCAGAATAAACTAATTAAGGTAATTAAATGCCTAGATGCCAGCAAAAAATAACAGATCACACTAGGAAAATTGAAGATATGGCCCAGTCAAAGGAACAAACCAACCATTCAAATGAGATTCAGGAGCTGAAACAATTAATTCAGAATATACAAACAGACATGGAAAACCTCATCAAAAACCAAATCAATGAATTGAGGGAGGATATTAAGAAGACAAGGAATGAACAAAAAGAAGAAACCGAAAGTCTGAAAAAACAAATCACAGGACTTATGGGAATGAAAGGTACATTAGAAGAGATGAAAAAAAACAATGGAAACCTACAATTGCAGATTTCGAGAGGCACAACATAGGATTAGTGAACTGGAGGACGGAGCATCTGAAATCTGACAAGAAAAAGAAAATATAGGGAAAAGAATGGAAAAATATGAGCAGGGACTCAGGGAATTGAATGACAATATGAAGTGCACGAATATATGTGTTGTGGGTGTCCCAGAAGGAGAAGAGAAGGGAAAAAGAGGAGAAAATCTAATGGAGAAAATTATCACTGAAAATTTCCCAAGTCTTATGAAAGACTTAAAATTACAGATCCAAGAAGTACAGCGTACCCCAAAGAGAATAGATCCAAATAGACATACTCCAAGACACTTACTAATCAGAATGTCATATGTCAAAGAGAAAGAGAGAATTTTCAAAGCAGCAAGAGAAAAGCAATCCATCACATACAAGGGAACCAAATTAGACTATGTGTAGATTTCTCAGCAGAAGCCATGGAGGCGAGAAGACAGTGGGATGACATATTTCAATTACTAAAAGAGAAAAACTGCCAACCAAGAACTCTATCTCCAGCAAAATTGTCCTTCAAAAATGAAGGAGAAATTAAAACATTTTCAGACAAAAAATCTCTGAGAAAATTTGTGACCAAGGGATCAGCTCTGCAAGAAATACTAAAGAGAGCACTAGAGGCAGATAAGAAAAGACAAGAGAGAGAGGTGTGAAGAAGAATGTAGAAAGGAAGACTATCAGTAAAGGTAAAAAGAAGAAAAATTAGATATGACATATAAAATCCAGAAGGCAAAATGGTAAAAGAAAGTACTACCCGTACAGTAATAACACTAAGTGTTACCCAAGGATAAACATAGGTTGAAAGTGAAAGGTTGGGAAAAGATATTTCATGCAAACAACAATCAGAAAAGGACAGGAGTAGCTATACTAATATCCAACAAATTAGACTTTAAATGTAAAACAGTTAAAAGAGACAAAGAAGGACACTATGTATTAATAAAAGGAACAATTCAACAAAAAGAGATAACGGTCATAAATATTTATGCACTGAGCCAGAATGCTCCAAAAATACATGAGGCAAACACTGGAAAGAGAAATTGACTATCTACCATAATCGTTGGAGACTTCAATTCCCCACTCTCATCAATGGACAGACCATCTAGACAGAGGATCAATAAAGAAACAGAATTTAAATAATACAATAAACAAACTAGACTTAACAGACATTTATAGAACATTACACCCCACAACAGCAGGATACACCTTATTCTCAAGTGCTCATGGATCATTCTCGAGGATAAACCATATGCTGGGTCACAAAGCAAGTCTCAAGATTGAAATCATACCAAACACTTTCTCAGATCATAAGGGAATGAGGTTGGAAATCTATAATAGACAGAGTGCCAGAAAATTCATATGTCAAGAAAATTAATTGTAGCCTTGTTTATAATAGTGGGGGGAAAATAGAAGCATCCTACACGTCCATCATTGGGAAATTGGTAAAATAAACGATGGAATACCAGCTCTGGGTGGTGAGAATTCAAGTGACTGACTTCTGCATTTTTCTATGACTGCATTTACAATGAAATTTATTACATTGGTATCAGGAAAGATAGTTTCTTGCCATTTCAAAAAAGATTTCAAGTAGAAGCTTGTAAAGAGACCACTGGGGAATTGGAGTTTTAGAACGGGTAGAACAGAGACTAACAGATGTTCAGATCTGGACGTGGGATTCAGAGCTTGGAGGAAGGTCCCGCCAGTGGAGGGGAGAACTACAGAAAGAGTATGGTTGGGGGACGGAGGGAGACGCAGCATACGAATCTGCATGTGGTGGTTTTAGGAACCTGTGCGAGGTTCAAGTGCCGTGTCCAAGAGGCCAGTGAATGTGTGGCTCTGTATTTGGGAGAGGTGTTTGGGCTCGAGATACAGTTTCAGGAGTTACCTACAACTTAGCTCTTTTAGCACCTATGTTTCCCCTAAGGTCTTTGGGAACCTAAAGACAAAATGGCTTGGAATCACCCCAGATCACAGAAAACACAAAATTTCTGTCTCCCTTTGCTTGAAAAACCTCTTCAAACCAAAAAATCAAAGCATAGTCTCCTTTATATCACAAATTAGACATCAGTGCATTCTGGAACAGCATCGTAGATGCAGCCCATTCTCTTAGATGCGTGGGCTGGTCAGTTTCTTTTGAGACTCTTTTTCTTTGTCTTGGATGCTTGCTCTTTGAAGATGTCCTGGTGGCAAGCAGTCTGTAAACTTCATAGTCACTCTCCAAGTACAGTAATTCCCTTTCCTCAAATGAGTCTACTTTCTAAACTGCTTGCACTCTGCCTCAACCATCCATATAGTTCTGCAGCCACACCGACTCAATGTTAAATGATTTCTGGATAGCTATTTGGGTGAGAAGAATACTCATTTAATATATTTTATTAAATACTTTTAATTAAAAAAAATTAATAAATATTGTATTTATTAAGTTAAGGCTCAGTTAATACAGTTTATATAATGAAATTGTCAAAGAGCTCGTAATCAAATTTGCATAATGATCACTTTGTTAATAAATGAAAAATAAACATAAAGGAATTGGATGGATAGTTTGAAGACAGCCCCTTTCCAGCTTTACAGTATTCTAAAATAGGATGCTTTGCCTCCGGGTCAGCACAGACCCTTTCTCCTACCCACCCTTTATCTTAAATTTTATTGTACTCATTCTCTTTTAATACCTTTCGTTATTTAAAATTTTGGAATGACTGTGCTCTGCTTCTTCAATATAAGGTGCATGTTACACTGTTTGGGAGCAGTTTCTTATGTGTGAGTATAAATGTGTAAGAGGACAAAATATGAAACCCTGTGATACATGGACTGTAGCAGATATGTCCATCTGTGATATCATCATAGAACCGAGAAGTTAGGATTTAGAGGATTATGATTATTGAATCATTATTTAATTGTTCCTTTTTGACAGAAAGGAACACCTGGTATCTCTGAACTGTGATCCAGCTGCCTGGACCTTTGCTGGTGATTGTATAACTGCATGGCCTTTGTCTCGTGACTGACCCTCACGTGACGTCTCTTATGCCGTTTTTCCACTTTAGAGCCTTATGACCACTGAAGACAGCCCTTAATGTTTCTTAATGAGAGGCCTTGCATCAGCCCAAAACTAACCCACCCCAACTCCAGAACTGTCTTACTAGCAAAGCTGGACCTGACCAAAGTTGGCCCACCTGACATGTGCAGCAGCCTAAACTCTAACCTCTACGGGACCTGTACCTCATTTTCATCTAAAGATCAGGCTCGTCGTCGTGTTGAGGCTGCCGTTCTCTTACAGGGTGTGACTGAGCAGGTATCAGTTCTCACATGCTCAATGACTGGATCCTCTCGAACCTCATCATCCCAGCCTTTGTGCTCATTTTCCTGAAGCCTGCACATATTTTGATACTATAAGACTGTCAGTTACTGGAGTTCAGAGAGACAGATTTTTAGGCCACGTGATCTCCTGCTTCACGCCTGGCAATGAACTCTTCCTCTTTGAAACCCTGGTGTCTCAGGAATTGGCCATTTGAGCTCAATTGGTATTTATTCAATTAGATTCATAGTCATTGGAGGGTTTCACAAAATGAGGTGCTATTTGATTGCTATTGGTGAACAATAATGGAAACCTTAGGCCTGCGGTGGCTTGCTAAATTTTCTATTTATGATGTGGCATTTCAGAATCAGGAGAGAAGCAGGCAATAACTTCCATTCAAAATGATTCATTCATATGATTTTATCTCTAACTTTTATGAAATGACTAAGTTCTCTAGCCAATCAGCCCCTCTTTCAACAGGCAATCTTAATTGGAAGAGCACCACCCGTTTTGTTGTTAACACCCTGACTGGGGCATTGGGAAGTTGATTGTTGGTAGAGAGTTATAGAGACTTTACCCCCAAGAGCTCTGCAGTCAGACTGTCCGGGTTTGAATCCTGCTTCTTTCGTATAAACTTCATGACCTTGGGAGAGTTATTTAGCTCTTTGATGTTCAAATTTCTTATCTGTAAAATGAACGTAATATCCTTACGCTATAGAGGGTTCTAATAAGTACATGAATAATCTTTAAAAGCAGTTAGCACAATGACTGGAATAATGTAAAAATTCAACAAATTCAGTAAAATAACTGATTTTATTATTGACTGCATCATACGTGGGCTGTGTGCTTGACTACCTGAAGAGAAAGCAACTGTGTAAGGAGTGAGCATCGAGCAGTGGTGACGAGTATTCGCGTCGGGCAGGTTAGTACGTACGTACGTGATCTCAAGGCCCTTAGCCCTTTGTCCTTATCTGTCATCTTTATTTCAGTGTATTTATATATATTGAATGTAAATTAAGACATGTATTACTTTTTAGTTGTGAAAGGTAAGCTCTTCTGTATAGAGCTATTAAAACTTGAATATTTCTTTGATTTAGTGAATAAAAATGACATTCACGTTTCTTAGCAGCAAACACTTCTGTGAAGGAAAGAACAGAGGTAACCAGAAAGCAAAAGACCATTATACATTTCAAACAACATTCCTGATTTTTCAGTGACCTAATTCACTAACAGAGAATTTTTAATTCAACCATTTGAGCCTTTTTTTGTTGCTTGAATTGATACAAAATAAAATATACCTATTGATATGGTTCTGTGTTATATCATATGCCATGAGGCATTTGCAAAGAATGAAATAATTTAATTATATTAGTTAGAGGAAACAGGTACTCTTATGTGTAATATTGCTATATCGTTCATGAATTTGAGTGATTCTCTGCAGTGTGCAGAAGAAAGAGATCATATTTCCCTGTTTCAGTGTAGTACTTAATTTGCTAAATTCAGACGTCTTTCTGTCTTTTTCTGTTGGTCTGTAGCTGTCTTCATGTAAAGCATGTCAACCCTAAGGATCATAAATGGGGGTGATTCGAGTATTTCCCTTTCTCCTGTTTATTTTTCCTCCCTTATTCCTTTCTCCTTTTACCACCTTATGATATTGTGTGTATGTGTGTGTGTGTGTGTGTGTGTGTGTGTGTGTGTGTGTGAGAGAGAGAGACAGAGCGCACACGGGGTGGGCTGTGTCATGACGTGCATTCCCTGATTCCCCCGATTTTGTGCAAACCCGCTACAGGAAGTTGTCCTATAAGCGCCTTGGTGCCCTGCTGGGCTTCAGCCTATTTGGCAATTCTTGCTTTCTTGGTTTCATAATTTTGCTGCATCCATTCTCCGAGCCTTTTAACTCCTCAGACACTGATAAAAGAAAACGCTTCATTAAAAAAAAAATCCTCAGAGCAGTAAATGTCCTGTGAATATGGCTGAAGCTTCATCTTTAAGAAGGTGTTGAGGTTTTACATCATTGCCTACCTTCATAAAGGAAAGAGTTTACAATTTAATTTAACTATTCTTAATCGCTCAGAGTAATCATGAGTAGTGTTGTGTGTGATTATCCTTTTTTATTTTTTTTTAATTCCAGGAATAAAAGAGAGAAATAGAGAGGTAATATTATAATTTAGGGACTGTGCCTTAATATTTCTTGATAGGACTTCACATACTATCCATGTACTGGGCATTGTGTGGGTTTAAAAATAACTTTGATTTACCCTATATTTTATTTCTGCCACTATATAAATGCAACAATAAAATATTTTAGATTGAGCAAAGAATTCAAAATATGGTACTGATTTATTTTTACCCTTTGCTTAAAGATATTACAGTTGAAAGGATTGTTTAATATCTGATACAACCTTTTGTTTTATAATTTATTGAAAGTAAATTCCAGAAGAGTTGAGTATCTTATTCAAAATATTTTTTTCTATTTTTCAAACAGAAGATTATTGCTACTGAAATGTATTTGAATGCTTTTAATGTATTTCCTTTATCATTAGTTTTTAGGTTGTTATAGTCTGTTGGCTAGTTCTTAGAGCAAACAGCTTATAGAAGTCTTCCAGTTAAATGTGGCAGTGGACATATGTGCTAATCTCTACTGAAACGTCCACAAATATGATAATAAAGGGATAAAAAAAGGCAAAAATGTAGAAAATGAAGAGAACAGCAGAGAGGAAACAACAACGTTTTGGGAGCTGAAAACAGACAAGATTATGGGCTTGCTTAGCAGAAAGAGAAAGCTAAAACTTAACAGAGACAGAAGCCTGGAACCACAGCAGTCTATACTCTAGGGCCCCCAGAAGGGCTCATAAATAAAAGCAGTGAGGGATTCTCAAATCAGAGATCTGGATGAAGCTGAAAGCAAAGGATTTGTTGAAAGTTTCGTAAAAAGTAGTGAAATACCCAGGTTTTTCTCTAACTCTAGCAGAGGACTGGTTATTTTCTTTCTGGAACGATCAGACAAGGGGACTCTGGAATTGGGGACACAAGGTTTGTTTTCCCTTTCAGGGGAGAGATTGGAGGAGTCCTCTCTGGGGAAACTGACCAACCCAAGAGAAGAGACCTGTGGGTTCTTTCGAGGTCCCCCAATAAAATAGCCCTGGCAGACTCCTCTGTGAGAGACGAGATGAAAGACTCTGTGGGCTTCATTTCTGTTTCCTCTTAAAATATGAACATCTTGCCATGTCAAGTACAATTCTAATGTTCATAGGGCTGCATTTTTTAAAAAGCAGGCTATCTAAAGGCAAGCTAATTACTGCTGAGGCTCAACAGCTAGCAGTCTGTTTCAGATGCAAAAGGGAAAAAACACCATTGGATTCACTGCAAGCCCTTGGGCTAAATACATCCCCTTCAGTTTCAATTTCCTACTTTGTAAAAAGGAAAAAGTACATAAGTACTTAGCACAAGTTGCCTGGCACATAGTGAATGCTCAATACATTTCAGCTAATGATCCTAATATTATCATCATCATTCTCAGTCACAGTTAAATAAAAATCTAAAGTTAAGTAAAATAAAGATCAGAGTTAAATAAAAGGAAAATGAATCTTTTCTTCAGTATGATTAAATACTCATAAAAAGCAACTCTTTAGTATGCTATGCCATTTTATAACAAATTTATTCATTTATTCATTCATTTTCATTACAGACTGGTGGAAATATAATTAGTAAAAGTATTGCTTTATGGTGTTTGCATAGAATTGTAGAAAATGATCAAATTATTTGGTCACTCTAGCAACAGTTCCATCATCGCTCATATTTTGGAGAGAAAGATCTTAACACAGGATCCTAATATACAGTTATTGGTAATACTTTATGTCTACTATTTTTTTCAGCATGGGAATCACTGTGTGTATAAAGTCATGGATTTTCACTTTATTTGTTGACTAGGTGGCCATTCGCATGTGGCTGCTGCCAACCGCTGTTGCTGTGTTGGTGGGCTGAGGGTTCCATTTAGGTTAGGGGCAGGAGTGGGAGCCGCCAGGCTTAAATTCTTTTCAGGCCAACCTTTGTGGGTAAGTGATGAAAAAAGCTGAGGGTTCGTGGCTTAGGAGAGCAGAGGTTCCTGACTGGGCAGCAGTTTGTTCAACTCAAATGCTTTTCCTCCGTTGCCCTTCTTTTTCCTCTAACGTCTCTTTTCGTCCTCTAAGACTGTGCCCCAAACTCAGATCAGAGCCATGAGCAGTGGTTGGCAGCTTCTCTTTTGAGTGGCGTGATGTACCTTCAGTAGGCATTCGTGTTCCTTGGTTATCTACTCTAGCCGGAGGCTGGTGGGCACCAAGCAACAGAAGGCTCAAGGTAATTATGTCTTGCCAAGCTTGTGAAAACCAGCTCAAGGACAAAAGAACAACTGGGAAAATTAATTCCTGACTAGGTCACCTCAAGCTCATTCTCTGGCTGGACCTTTTTCTATCATAAATGAAATCAGAACCCTGTATCGGTCATCAGACCGACTGGCACACTCCAGCACTGATTGGCTTTGAGCCTCACTGTGATATGAAAAAGCCTCTCTGTTCTCCACTTTGCATCTCCTTCGCATCACCTCATTTGAGAGTATCTCTAGAGGAATGAGGAACACAGGCTGTCCTCAGCCCCTCCTTCTACACTGTCTCTTTCCACCTGGCTAGTGACAGGCAGGTGTTTGCTGCACTTGCATGCAGACCGTCTGTGCGTGAAAATGGCTGTGAGCTCACATTCATGGAGCATTCACCATATGCTGGGTAGTGTGCTGCACATTTACATGTGTTATCGCTTTAATCCCGTTATCTGGTCTTAGTCCTACCGTATGAGGCAAGGACAACTTATTCCCATTTTACAGAATGAAGACTGAGGTTTTAGAGTTAGTTTTCTGAGGGTCAAAGTAGGAAGCAGTTTTTTAGTGATGCCAAATCCTATCCGTTAACTATTTCTCTATTTCAAAGGCAGTTATGCCACTGGCCTTCACCTTAAACTTACCCTTAAACACACACTTAAAGCAATTAGTAAACAATACCAGACTGAATGTCAAGTGCTGGATCAAGTAAACTAGTAATAATAATAGTAATATTCCTTGTATGTGTGCCTATTTCATCTCTGTTTGGTTCCAAAAGGGATTAAAAGTTGTCAAAATACTTAGCTAACTCTTGTTTGACTTTCATAATAACCCAGTGAATAAGGCATTATTGCTTCTATTTTATAGATGACAAAACAGATTCTCAGATTAAGTCACTCAACCAAGGCAGTGAGTCAGAACTGGTTCTCATCAGACCCAGAGCGGCAGTCAAGTTCACTTTACCAGGGGTTTTCCTGGTAGCGGTGCTGATGAGTCTCCATAGTAAAGATGGTGCATTAGTCTGGGGTCTCCAGAGAAGTAGACAGCAGTGTGTGTGTGTGATATTATGAAATTTATTATAGGAATTGGCTCACAGAACTCTGGGGGTTAGTATGTCTGAATTCCGTAGAGCTGTTGGCTGGAGCAGAGGTAGAAATTCTTTCATCAGTTCAGAAATCATCAGTTCTTGCTTTAAGTCCTGTAGCTGATTGGATGAGACTTCTCCCATCGCTGAAGGCATTCTCCTTTGTTTACTGTAGATGTAATCAGCTATAGATGGGACCAACTGACTGATGATTTAAATCTATGAAATTTCATCACAGGGAAAATTAGGCCCGTGCTTGCATGACCACTGGGCACCACGGCCTAGCCAAGCTGACATGCAGTTTGACCATCGCAAGTGGCGTTGCACATGCCCGGTTTGGGGTGAGAGTGACCCTGCTGTTTCTGTCAGGACCTGGAAGGCACAGTTCTTGTGCAGTTTGGAACTAAATTAATGCCTGTAGAATTGGACAATGAAATCTTAAAGTGGAACCAATATTTAAACTGACAAGTTGGAAAAGCATAGCACTGCATGCCATTTTTATAAATCCAGGCACATCCCTAAGGTGGTAAAGGTAGAGAATCATCCGTGGGATGATGGCTGCCAATTTTCCTCCCTGGAAAGGAGGAGGAGGAGGGCTGGGCGTTATCTAACTTCAGCATTTTATTTCTTAAAAATGTATCCAAAGAAAACAAACCAATGAAAAAGACTGTGCTAGGGATTATTAGGAAGGGGAGAGAAAAGCTGAACTCATTTTTCTATTGACAGCCAATTTAAAAAATTTTAGCATCAAAATGTTATGAAATAATCAATACTATATATAGTTCATAATGGACAGGATTCTTATGAGTTAATCTGCTAAATTTGTTGTAGATGTGCAAACAAATATTTGTTTTTCTAACTTCATTGAAGGTGAGCCCTCCAGTGTCCGGCACAGTGTCTTGACTCACGGTAATTGATGACTGATCAGATGCAGATGAGAGCAGCTTTATCCTCACCAAATGCTCCATTCTGTTGTAATAAAGTAATTCCATACGGGTAGAGAAGTGGACTTATTCTCTCTACTTTCTTTAACATTTAGCTTTTCCTTAATGTTATTCTACTGAAAACAAAACAAGCCAGCTCCCTGATTTTGTGCCTAAAATCAGTGAAGGGAAATTTTTACCTGTTTACTAAAGGCTGCACTGGACTTAACATCTACCAGGTTTAAAATTCCACTTAATGTGCAACTCTTAAAGGATGAGCTCCCGTCCCTCCTGGCTTGGTGTAACTGTCCAGTATATGAGCAGGTGGTGTGTAGGAAGCTAGTAAAGTAACGTTCTGTCCGTAACTCGTTCCTTCTCTCCCACAAAGTGCAGCCGTGCTGTGACACAGGCTTGGTGGCCCAGCCCTTTGTGGGTGCAGAAAGACTTCCCTGAGTGGGTAACCCACAAAGGCAAACAGTAAAGACCTGTGCACAATTTTATCTCCTTGGGTTTGAGAGGACTTCTTCGGTTAAGCCTGTCTGGAATCTGTTTAACTATTATTCATCAAAGCTTTTTTTTTTTTCTAATCAAGGGGAGGAGGATGGAACCAAAGAAAATCTGCACCCTTGCCAAGGAGCCCTCCCCTTTCCCTTTGTTACTCATGCTTGGAAGAGCAGAGGGACTTTGGAAAGCAGCCTACAGTTACATTGAGGCAGCGCTTCTGGCACTTGGAGGGTTCTTTTTTTTTTTTTTTTTTTTTTAAGTTTTCTTAAGAAAATAAAAGATGTTTTTCAGATTGTTCATTCCCTCCTCCTGGGACAGGCTACAAGTTTTTGTTTAGCTATAGCATGGCAGTTTTATGAAAGCTTTGCCAGCCAGAACAGATGAACCCAGATCGTTGTCTGAGGTTTATTAGCAAAGAAATAACTCCTTATTCAAAATTTGTAATCGTTCTTTCTTATGATTTTTATCATATTAAAAGGAATTGACTCTAGCCCCCTAAGCTTTTCTTCAGCATAAAGTTTGTGTTTGGTCATGCTTAAGAATTTTCTAGCTTATTATGAATGCTTGTTCAATTTCAAATACTTTGATTTTTTTTTTTAAGGTTAGTTTTGGTATAAGTGGGGACATTTTGAGCTCAATAGAAGCGCTCCCCATTAAATGCTGTCATTCTGATTTTTACTTTCTACTGGCACAAGAAAGAAAGGAAGGTCTCTTAATTTTCCTGTCTTCGTATATAAATAACAAAGTTTGCTTTGTTTTTTGAAAGTGGTGAATTAAAACTTCCTGAAACCCAGTTGGACTGACACACATATATCTCAATTTCCAAAAGTCTTTCCTTTTTATCTACAAAAAGTGATTGTTTTTTATGGTTCCAGATTGTTGACAGAAAATTTCTCAATATCCTTCTGCTCACTCCACCCCTCCCCTTTCCTTTTTTTTTTTCTTTTTAGGGATTTAGCCATTTCTGTTTTAGAATTGCCCTATAACAGGGGTTTGATACCAGTAATGTTTTGGTAGCAACCTCTGGATGGTTATGACTGCTTAGCAGCAGTTTACTTAAGGAGTAAAAGAAAGTAACAACTAAACAACAATTTGTATTCTATAGGAAAATTACTTTAGATGGCTAAGATATAACTTGCCTAGCAGTGAGTGTTCATTTGAATAGAAAATACCTCACTAATGGAGGGATTGATCACTAAAAATTTTATGTCCTACACAACTCATTCTTCCATTAAAATGTTCTCTCGGGACCTTGAATTTAACTTTTGGTTGTACAATTTCCTCCTGAAGTTCCAGGTGTCAGCTTGCGGGGTCTGCCCTGCACATGGTCTCTGCTGCCCGCCCGAGCAGGGGAAACGATGTTCACTGATAGGAAACTGGAGCGCCGATCGACTAGAGTGGAATCAGCTGTGGCCGTAATGGCAGCTATGTAGTTTTGAGTCGTTATTCATTTATTTGTATCACTGCTGTTTTGGATGGAGCTGCTCCAATTTAATAGAGACTTGTAAATGGCTGATATTTTGATGAGTGGATCTAGGCTTGTTGTTGTTTGGAGTCACTCAGCATGAGTCCTGAAAGGGTTCTGGTCTAGTACAAAGTTTAGATACATTTTGTTTGGCCCATAAAGTGGGTTTTCACAAGCAGGATAGCCAGGCAGTCCCTGTGCTTGATTGTGATGTAAGCAACTTTGCACTAGTATCTTACGTGATTCTTCATGCACTTATATTGACTGACCGGCTCCTGTGGTCAGGGGCTGGACAACCCAACCTCTTATTTTATAGTTGCAAGGATTGAAAACCTGAAGGATCCAGGGACTTTCTGGGCTATTCAGGGCAATTCCAGAACTATTCCTCATCGTAAGTACTCTTCTCCGGATTCTGTTTCTAAATTTATTAACAGTATGTTAAGAACTATTGTGAAACCACAGACAGAATTGCTTACAAATTTCTTAGAAATAAAAATGTATCACATTTTAAAGAATTGGAGGTAGCGGTAGAGCTGTAGCAGCCAGGAGCCTCGCCTAGGGCATTCTAGCTGCTTTCGAGTCTTCTCTCTGAACAATCCAGAGCCTCATCTTATAGGCAGGGCACTCTTCTAAACTAGCAGCAAGTTACTACCGTGGGCTTCCTTTCATTGTAGTAACATACGCGTAACATTAAATTCAGCATTTTAATTGTTATGCCGTGTACGGTTTGGTGGCATTTAGTACATTCACAACTCTGCACAATTCCATCACCACCATCTTATTTCAGAACATTTTCATTATCTCGAAAGGAAAAACCCGTACTCACTCAGCGGTCGCTTAGTGCTCCACCCGGTACCTGGCAGCCTCTAATCTGCTTTCTGCCTTTATGGATTTACCTATGCTAGATAGTTCTTATAAGTGAAGTCATACAATACGTTACCTTTTGTGTCTGGCTTTTCAAGGTTCATCCATGCTGTGGCAGGTATCAGTACCTCATCCCTTTTGTGGCTAAATAATATTTCATTGTATGGATATGCCACATTTTGTTGATGTCTTTAGTTGATTGACATTTTGGCTATCATCAATAGACTTTTGTGAATAATGTCGCTATCAACATTTGTGTGCAGGCTTTTGTTTGAACACTTGCCGTCAGTCGTTTTGAGTATATGCCTAGGAATGGAATTGCTGGATCACATGGTAATTCTATGTTTGACTTACTGAAAGTTATCTTCCGCAGCAGCTGTACTGTTTTACATTCCTGTCAGCAACGTGTGAGACATTTTAAGTATCTCTACATCCTCACCAATCCTTTTTTTTCCATTTTATTGATTGTGGCCATCCTAGCTGGTATGAAATGGTGTATGAATTACTGTTTAAAATGTAAATAATGCTAATGAATTTCAGCATGCATTATTGGTATTTATATAGTCTTTGGAGGGCCTAGTCTTTGTTGCCAAATCACCAGGCACCTTTAAGACACAACAGATAAGAAAACTTGTCCCCTGCCTTTTAAGAGCTTAAAGTCTTAATAGAGACGTCAACTGAATTATAGAAATAGAAACCAGCTACAAATGTGGGTTGTTTAACTGGAGTTAACTCTAGTTTCACCTTATACTATAAACAGAGAGAACTTGGGGCCTCAACTTTTTCATGTAATAGAGAGTCAGAATGTTAAAAACATTTGATGTGCTTTCCTTCACTAAAACAAAAAACAAATCTTAAGAAACCAGATGAATGCTGAGCTTCTCTTCCTGCAGAAACACCACTAAAGAAATCCATAGTTTCACATTCCAACACATAAATCTGCTCAACACTGGCTTCATTCCTCCCTGCGTTTGTACTGGTATTCCATCCCCCAGGCCAGCAGTCTTAACCTGCTCGTTTTTTTAGTGACAGACCTGATCATGAGCACTTCACTAAAATCTCCAGAAATCTCCAGAAATTCTGGTTTCTCTTCCTTTGTTTTTCTTCTTTTTTCTTTCTTCCTTTCTCTCCTTAGCATAGTACAGATGTGCAGCCTGCCTGTGAAAGTCTTGCCTCTTTCCCTTTACAAAGTATGAAAGTGAAAAAGAAAGCACCAGAGCGGGCAGTTAGTTCAGTGGGTTTTTCTTTTGGTATCAGAAAGAGAGAGAGATGTCATCTTTAAGGTTGTTCGTAGTCGAGGGACTTGGGCAGACCGGAAGAGACAGAATGTGGGTCGCTATGCCTGGCTGTGGTGGCTGTCCCCTAAGTATTGACATGTGAGTGGGTAAGAGATGTCTCCTAGATTAGAGAAGCAGAGCAGCAGCCAGGTGAGAGAGAGAATGATTTGATGACATGTGTCCTACCTGTGGTTGCTTTCTGTTCCACGAGAGGACATGGAAAATGCAGTGTTTCTCCTGGAGTGGATCTCACAGACCCTATTTCATACCTCTGTTACAGAGTATAGGGCTCCTGGCCTCATTTTTTAGCTATGGATCTGACAAATTCAAACTTTGACTTTGATATCTAACAAGTCCTTGTGTTATCCACTTTCATTTAAGAAAAAAAGTGTTATTGTGCTGCATTTATTTAGCACTTCATATTTGCAAAATTCCACGCCCATATTATTCTCTATCAAAAATCCACTTACTTTTTAACACCTTATTTAGAATGGCGAACAGAGATACCAGAAGGTCGAATGATTGTATCAAGGGCTCAGAAAAAACACCTTGCAAACTGAGCTTTTAATTTCTTTAAATTCTTTTTGGAAATTGGCAGAATATAAATCAGAAGCCAACGAACAGAGAAAAATTATGGTTTTATTACCTTTTTCACTTTCATCTTACAAAATTAGTAACTGGTGCTAGAAAGGAACTCAAGGAGAGGTTATCTGTTTGCTTAAATTGACCAGCAAACCCCAGAGAGTTTGCTGACAAATGGGCATTCAGGAATATTCAAGGTGATAGCTATTCTTACATCTTGATTGTGGTGGTGATTATACAACTGGATGTGTTTGTCAGAACTCACAGAACTATGTGCTGAATGTGTGAATTTTACTCTATACAATTTAATCTCAGTAAACCTGACTTAAAAAAAAAAAATCAGACCTTTTAAAGAATAAAATTTTTATCTGCCTTGCTCAGTAAATAGTGCATTCTTTGGAAATGTTCAAGCCCTGACTGGGTGACCATTTGGGGGTACATTTTGAATGAGAATCTTGTTTCTGTTCACAAGGGGACATGGGAAATACAGTATTTCTCCTGAAGTAGGTTCTTGCACTTGATGCCTTACTTACTGTAGTTTCAGTATATACTTGTTGAAAGTTAAAATTAACCTAAATTTCCCTTTCAGTCTCTAAGGATCTGGGATCTCAAGCAGGAAAGAGATTTTAATCTGCAGTGTTAGTGGGTTGTTTTTGTTGTTGTTGTTTTAGACTGAAACAACAATTATCCATAACTTTTATTAATAAATTCCTTTTTTGAGGCATATTTTCACTTGTTAGCCTTCTACAGCTGCATAACCATCTCCCCCATTTAGTTATATTGGCTTTTTCTTCGTTTCATTCATACACTCAGATTATGACAATGCATGTACACTTGTGTCCAGCAATCACAAACACGTTTCTTCACAACTCCAAGGCACTCTTCTCAAACCAGTGCAGACATCCTTGAGTTTTCTAATGGAAACTGCCATCACATTACTCAGAATTATATTGCTCCTTTACCTCATATTGCTCCTTTACTTCACACCTTTTTAATCAGCACTGGTTCCAAAGGGACTATAGATGTCTCTTTGGATCATTATTATATTTTTAAGATTAATCAAAACTAGGATAATGTGAAAGAATCGGTTATAGTCCTTTTATAGTTTGTAGGGTAGCCAGATCATTTGTTCAGTTAGAGCGATCTATTAATGTTTAGTAGCTACTCTCGTTTATTGCCTCCTCTTTCATGTCATTTTTAAACTGAACATTCCCACTCAGTTAACTTCTCCAGTGTTAGTGTTTTTATTATCAGTGCCCTCTTTCTAAAAACTTGTCAAAAAATATTGTAGTTATTAGGGAATTATCTCTTTGCAATCTGATTTTATTTGTTTGAGTTGGGAGCAGTTAATAATTGATAGAAGCAAAGTTTCCAGCAAGATGCAAAAGAAAGTAATTACCCTTTTAAAATTAGTGGGTAGCAGTAATTGAATGGTTTAAATAGTCAAGCGATGGCCTCCTGCTCTTTGGTTCTAGTTTAGCAAAGCTTACAGACCTTTTGATAATTACAGACTTTGCCTTCCTTCAGTGATACGATTTTTGTCCACACTACAGTCTTTACAGCCAGCTGTGTTTCCTTCTTGGCATTCTTTCTTTCCTTCCGTTGCCCTGGCCCTCTCAGCCATCTGCACTTCCACCCAGCCCAGGAGCTGAGTTTGCCACCTGGCCAGGCTGCTGCCACAGGAGGGAGAATTCGCTAGGGAGGACCGAGCGCTGCACGCAGTTGTCTAAGGCTGGAGACTCGAAATCAGATGAACACTGTAGAAAGCTTGCCCATTCGATGGAAAAGCCAGTGCTGCAGCTAAATGGGGAGCCGCTGGACTCCAACTCTGGCATCTGTACCTTAGCCCTGCTCAGCCTGGAGCTCTTTTATTTTGATATTGAGAGCTGACGAGCGTTGCCACTTTTGCTGCTTAACAGTAACAAAGCCTTTATTTGAACGCCATGAAAAAAAGGCTGCATACCACTTTTTTTTTTAATGAAATGATAAGATTTGTCACAATTCAAAAATACCAGGTGACTTTTGTACACGATACTTTCTATATCATCATTTGTCTACTCACTCTTAACCTGTTTTATTTAATCTCTCTTCCCGTCTAAGAAACCTCTAAAGTACCCAAGACTTTTGCCCCTATGCCATTTTGCAGCCTGTGATTCTGCTCTCCTCCCTTCTCGTTCCTGAATGACAGCAGTGCAAGTCAAGCGGTTGTCCTGAATATATCCGGATTTTTTTAGGAGAGGAGGCGTCTTGGTTCCTGATGTTTGATTGGCCATGTTTTGGCTTCCTAGCACTGTGGACAGAGATCCCTTCAGCTGTATCTTTTGCCCTTGAGTACAGGTCTTCATTCTCTCCTTCTCCCTGTACCCTTCCTTCTTCCAAGAAATACACATGTCCTGAGAGTTGTAAGTTTACTTATGTTTTATAGCTGGCAGCTCAGAAGGTCTCTTGCCTTCATGAGCACAAGCATTGTTGGGGTTATTTGGTTTTCATTTGTTTATCTTTTCCACATTCACACTGTTTGTCTAGCTTGGCAGCTTGCTGGGCTGAGCAATAATAGAGCCTCTGTTGAGGTGAGCAAGCAGCTGATGGCATGGGGGCAACAGAGGGGACCCTACAGCACAGTCTGTGATCCGCCAGGCTGCTGGTCAGAACCGGCAGGAACAAGAGCCCGTCTGTCTGCAGGCGCATAGGAGCAGTGTTACTGTGCCCTTCGTTTTGCCTTCTTCCTGGCTGAAAAGCACAATTCTTGTCCAGCAGTCTGCAGACCCTTTCTCAGCAAATACCCATTCCAGAGACTTATCTGCCTGTCACATTACTGCTGGCAGTTCTGAAAAGGCCCAAGTTTATCTGTCTGGAACTGCTTTAAAAATCACTGATAGAGGAATTCTCAGACTCACCATCCAAAATTGGGCCCATTACCCAGTGCCCTGAGTTACTTATATTCCCGATGGCCGCTCACACAAATGGAGTGCTGATTTCTCTGTTTCACACTGAAGGCAGCTTGGAAAGGAGTTGATTGGCTGCCTGGCTGGGAAATGCAGGAATTGTATTTTGAGTGGCTTACTTCTTAATGTATGTGCAAATGTCTCACTGTTATTCCTGAATTGACTTCATGTTGTCCATTGGAAATGTCCCAGGTGTGGTTGTGTATCTGGATTGTGATCTCTTAGAGAGCCAGGATCATACCAGCTGGCCCAGCCCAGAGTGGCCGAGAGACTGGGCACACTAAAGGCCTCTGACCCGTGTCTCTAAAGACGGCTGTGTGGAGATGATCATGGTAAATATGCAACGTCCTGAGTGACTTTCCCTTTCTAAGAAAGGAGGTGTAGGAAGGAAAGACTTCTCTGTTTTTCCATGTGTTAAAGTTAGCCTCAGAAGGTTAGCAGATGGCTTTAAACAAATTTTAACTTGAGCGTTGGAGTTCTATAGCTAGGTTCTCTCTATCAATCTTCGTTATTCCTGTCCAAAGTCTTAAAAGGTCTGCTGACGATGAACAAGAGAAAGGCGGTGGTAGGTTATGGCTGTGATCCTGCTCTTCGGCCGGCGCCCTCCGCCCGGGCTGCTCCGAGGCCAGCCTGGAGGGACACTGCCAATTTGGCAATATGACTGGTATTTCACTTGACTTTTTCTTTAAAAAATAAAATTACCTTTTAGTTGGCCGTTACATAACCCTCAAATTTTTAATAATGACAAGGACAAGAGTTCAGGTAGCTCAACTATTGATTTGAAAATGTGCAGACAAACATGAAACACTGAAAGGCATATTTTCCTTTCCACACAGATTATCTCAGTAGCTCCAGTGTCTGCAGCACCCGTAGAAAGCCTCTCTCTCCATGTCACTCTCATCCTGAATGTAACTTATCTCTCCTTCTGTTTATAAAGAGGTTAATTCTGTAGTGAAAAATGCATTTAAGAGATACGAGCCAAAGTTATAGGAGGAGCCACATGATCCTAAAGCCATGAAACATCTTTACATCTTTTTTTTGCCAAATCTCTCACCAAAGCACTAATAACTAGTCTGAACTAAATACGTCTCGCTTCCTCTCCGTTTCTCAGCTTCTACTTGGGCAGAGAACCTGTCCAGCAGGAAGCTTCCCAAAGCAGATCACAGAAAAGAGCAACAGATTTAATAATCAGCCTCAAAACAAAACAAAAAAATACTAATAGCAGCCTGTGTCTTTGACTTTCAGATACAGTACAAAGTCCTTTAACTCCAAGATTTTTTTTCTCACTTTTTTTTTTTTTTTTTTAGAAGAAAATACTTTGGTTTTTGTGGGGCTCAGAAATTGATCTGCTTCCTGAATGGTTGAAGGAAACTTGGGGGCTTCAGCCAACATGATATGATATATGAGGATCCATCCCACTCACAGTGGTACCGTCACGGGAGAACCACAGAGCCTTTTACGCAGCCCCCTTAGAGGCCTCTCTGCACTTAGTCTCCTAAGAGGCTCAGACTCCAGGGACAAGGAGAAGCAGCCTGAACCCCGATGTTTCCAGTCTGCATGAACTCAAAGCAAGATCAGCATTCAGAACTCCTTTCTAAGAACCATTCCTGTGTTGGGATAGTCTTAAAAGATGGACCTCAGCTTAGGCTGCATAGGACTTTCAAGACCCTGTGGGGAGCTGTGAGAAGAGAGAGATTGGAGAGCTCAGATGGAGTGTGAAGGGAGAGTAACTGTGGATCTTGGAGGACCTGTGTGTTAGATTTTGCCAGTCTGTTTGCTTTTCTTTTTTTTTGTTTTTGTTTTTGTTTTTGTTTTCTTTTGGATCAATGAGGAGTGGTCCACTCTCTTAAGTGCTGCAAGAAATATCCATAGCATTCAAAGATGTTATCTCTAGAGTTCCCGTGCTCTTCTGTTTTTCATGTTTGCTTCATCTGGTTTATTTTAAACTTCCATAGTGTCAGCTTAAGCACCACATCTCTTTTCTAATGAAATGTGTTTTTCTGTATTGCCATAGTTAGTATTTTCCCCAAAACCATTTTTCATAGTCCCTAGGGTTCATCCTAAAACAGGCTGTTTTGGCAAAGGATGTTAAAGAAGAGAATGCTTATAATATTTTTGTTACTTTGCCTTTTCTTTATTCTGTACAGTTAATGAGTTTCAACCTCAAGTTTTTCCCGACTTTTGACTTTTATTAGCATTGGTCACATCAATTGCACATCATTAAATATCTAAGAAAAGACACTGCTGTCAAAAGATGTATTTGGACATTGGCATTTAAGAGTTAACACCAGTTTTCTCTGTCTCATCCTTTATTTAGATTTCGACACAGCCCCAACTGCTGGTACCTGAGAGACTGGACAACCCACACCTGGATTAGGCAGTGTCTGAAATATGGTGCACAAGACAAAGCCTTATATACTCTTGTAAACAAGGTGTGTGGTTTCCTGGTGTCTGTAGCTTATTTTCTTGCATTTGGTTGATGTGGGTTTGTACTTACAGCACAGCAAATTATAGCGTGACTGGTGCCCTCTGACACCAGAGCCAGTCGAGCATCGTTCCAGGTTCGGGGGTCTTGAAGCCAGAACAATTCAGGGACAAGGTAGCAGTGATAGTGAAGTTTATTAGAGAGAGAGAGAGGGTGCATGTTAAAAAAAAATTAGCGTGCTCAAGGTAGAGACATGCCCCTAGTGGAGTGGGTTGTTAGCTTGTTTTGTAGGAAGGTTTTGCAGTGGAGATTTTCCAACTCAACCTTTGAACACCAGGTGTCTTTTTCGTTTCAGGAGGAGGTAAGCATTGGTACTTGTGGAGTTCCATCATGCACTCAGAAGTTTGTTTGGGGGTAGATGCTTAACAATCTTTATGACCCTATGCTTTTGTTATTAACCAAGATTCCACTTCAGGCCCATGGTTTCACAGCCTGTATGGTTTGGGGAGATTTCAGGGCTTTAGGGGAGGTTTTTGTCCCATGGAGTCTGCAGCTGTGCGTCAGCTCCTTTGGAGCTGGGTGGGAACCAGGAGCCACAGCCTTAGTGTCCTATTCTGTTCTGCCTCAGTAGCGTAAGAAATAATGTTTTAAAGGTATTTGTCTCCAGATATCCTGTCTGAATGGGGCTGGGTACAAATTAAAAATAAAAATTGTTGTAGCTGCTGCTTTTCTAAGTCTAGTGACTTGGTAAAAGCAAGAAGTAATCCAGTCAGAAGATCTGCACGGGGTGGTCATTTCCTTCCAGAAAAGAAGTGAGCATTTTGGCCAGCATGTGATCCCCAGCGTATTTAGGCTATCTTATGCAGTTTTAAGAAAGACACTTATTCCTAGTTATGCATAACTTGTCCTCTGAGTTCCATGACTCCTCCCCTAAATACCAAGAGCCACCTATGATTAGATCTTTTTGAAAGTTATACTCTATCCAAGGGTTGAGTCTTCATCACCAAAAGTAAGCACAAGCTTAGAATGTTACTGTAGATTTCATGCCAAAACAATTTGAGCCATAAAAAGATTTGAATATTCTATATGTTATTTAATATGTTAAAATATATTATAAAACATTCCTGAATATAGCTTTAAGCTAAGCAAATGTATGTGTTTAAATGCCTATTCTTTACAGTAGTATAGTTATGGGCAATCTGTCCTTTGTTAAGTCTTATTCTTGATTAAGTAGAGACAGTTAATAGCCATGAATTAATTTTCAGTTACTCTTACACAGTCTGAAACCATGTAACTTAAGCTAGAGTTAACATGTTTCCTACTAAAAATGTATATTTTTATAGTATCACAGATCTGTATGTTAGAATTCAGAAGGAAGTACTGGTGTGTTTTTGCACCCCTCCATGAAGAATAGTCCATTCGGGTGACTTGAGCCCAGCCCCACTTAGCATGCATTTTTACATAGTGTGTGTGAATACAGAAAATAAGCAGTATCCTATCTTTGCCCTCAGCAAGCTTATAATTTATAAGGCAGTGTTCTAGTTTGCTAGCTGCCAGAATACAATATACCAGAAACAGAGTGGCTTATAAAAAGGGGAATTTAATAAATTGCTATTTTACAGTTCTAAGACCGAGAAAATGTCCCAATAGATATGTCCAATCTAAGGCATCCAGGGAAAGATACCTTGGTTCATGAAGGCCGATGAGGTTCAGGGCTTCTCTCTCATCTGGAAAGGCACATGGTAAACACGGTCAGGGTTCCTCTCTCATCTGAAAGGACACATGGCAGACACGGCGTCATCTGCTAGCTTCTCCTGGCTTCCTGTTTCATGAAGCTCCCTGGGAGGCGTTTTCCTTCTTCATCTCCAAAGGTTGCTGGTTGGTGGGCTCTGCCTCATGGTTCTGCAGCATTCTCTGCTCTCTCCGAATCTCCTCCATTCTCCAAAATGTTTCTTCTTGTATAGGACTCCAGAAACTTATCAAGACCCCAAATGGGTGGAGACATGTCATCACCTAATCCAGTTTAACAACCACTCCTGATTAAATCACATCTCCAGGGAGATGATCTGATTACAGTTTCAAACATACAGTATTGAATAGGGATTGTTCTACCTTTATGAAATGGGATTTAGATTAAAACATGGCTTATCTAGGGCGTATACATCCTTTCAAACCAGCACAGGCAGCTACACATGTTCATTTCTAAATCGAATATGAAGGCAAATATATGTGCCACACAGGAGTCCAAGTAAAGTATTTGGAGAATTAGATGAGGGAATCCAATCAGAAAGAAAGAATTAGAAGAGACCTGAGGTAGCATTTAAGCGGGTCGCAGGTGGAGATGGGCTGGCACGAGCAGTGTTGGCAGAGCTGTGTCTGGGTGAAAGCAGGGGCAGTACAGAGTGTTCCCTCTCTCCTGGAGCATAAGGCCTGTTGGGGGGGTGGGGGGCACTCATGCGGAGGAACTACGTCTTAGATGCGGCTGATTTAGGTGGTTGTGGTCAGTTACAAGCTGAGGGTCTGGAAGGCCCAGGAGAAGGAATGGATGGACTCCTGTCCCTCAGCTCAGCGTAATGACAGAGATCACACTCACAGAGTCTTAGGAAAACCCCAAGAAAGGTCTGGAAACACAGAACAAAGTCTGCCTCGATTCCCACAGCTCCCAGAGGGTTAGCAGAAAGAGCTCTGGGCTGCGAACCCTGCAAATTCCTCCAGTCGCCATAAATGTAGGCAGGTAACTATCCTTCTAGATTTTAGTTTTTTCTATTCATATGTCAAGTGGTTGCACTTAATCAGTGATTTCCACCCTCGACTGCCCATTAGAATTGCTGAAGAAGCTTTGAAAAATTGTAGATTTTTAACCCCACTCCCAGAGATTCAAATTTAATCTGCCTGGGGCCCAGCATTGGTGTTGTTTTAGAGTTCCCGGGTGATTGTGAATGCATCCAAGTTTGAGAATGACTGGCCAGTTCATTTCTGCAGTCAATTCTTTTCTGCGGTTCCTTCCAGTTCTAATTGATTTGTCATTCAGAAATATTTTATCTTTACCCTGCCCCTGGGAGTTAGTGCTGATTTGGATGGTTGCTTTGAGGGATGCAGACACAGCGCCTGAGCCACGCCTGTGACACGATAGCTTTTCAACTTTTTCCCACTTCAACACCCGAGGGATCCCACATGGCCCCCCAGTCGCAGTGGCCCAGTTCAGCAGTGATTCGCAAGTAGGCATTAAGACTGCACCAGAATCTTCCAAACAAACGCGTGTCGTTTGAAAAGCCATTTTAACTGTTTTGGCCACCGCTGTTCCCTGTGGTTGGTTGGGGCAGAATGGGGCAGCTGGGGGATGGTTTTCAGTCCCACAGAAAACAGAAGGGAAAAGCAACCGCAATCTAATCTGGATAATTAGTAGTCAAATTTGAGTATGCAGAAAAGTCACAGAGGAAACTCACTAAAACTGTAGGTTTCTGGGCCTCATTCCCAGATATTCTCATTCTGTAGGTCTGAGGCTTAGGAATCTGCATTATTAAAAACACTCCTGGAATATTCTCAAGAAATTTTACGTTTTGAGAAATCTGGATTCTCGAACATTCAGCTGTTTTTGAATATAGTGTCCTAGGAGCCTGGTTAGTAGTGATATTATGTTGACATATTTCTTGGTCTTTAAAAATTAGTCTAAGAACCAGAAAATGCTGCATAATGTATGCTTTCATTAAAGTCCATTTTTCATTTTTGCAGTGATGTCCATACTTTATGAAAGGATCACTGAACCAACGTTTTGTTTTGTTTTTTTAATTTTTATTTTTATAGCTGTAATGAGGTACTTGAATTGAGCTTTCTTTCTCACATACCGATAGTCTATTATCAGATACCCACCCTGCCAAACAGACCCAATTTCTAAATTTCAGGAGCCACAGCTCCTAGTTCCACAGTCACAGAGGCTGGAAAATGGTAGCCAAACATTTAAAAAGTAATGGTGACAAGTTTTATCCATAGTAATACATAAGCATATATCATGGCCTGAATTAGAGGATATTTTCCTCTTTTTTCCTTTTATTTTCATAACAGGTTCAATATGGAATTTTTCCAGATAACTTTACATTCAATTTGCTGATGGATGACTTCATTAAGAAAGAAAACTACGAAGGTAAGAAACCACACGCAGGCTAGTTATTACGGGGTTTCCACTGTGTAAATGTAGATGTGTTCCCTTTCTGTATTCCTTATATCAGTCAGAAATAAATGCATAGTTGATTTACCATACCACTTGCCCGGATAGCAGAAATGCACCAGTTTGGGTTTTTTCCCTCTAAGCTGCCTCAGGCTTCATTGTCCATGCTGCTTTAGCATGGTTTTGCAGTATGCCCTGCCTGGGCTTCCGTGGTGAATGGTCATGGTGATGCACTATTATTTGACTTTTTTTATAGCATTGTTTGCTATGAAACAGACTTTGCTTTATTTATCACAGTTGTTATAGTATGCAACATTTACATTTGGTATACAAATCACTTGACTCCTCCTAGAAAGAGCTGTCTGCAGCTGTGAAGGCGGGTCTCTTCCCCTCCTTGGGCCCCGGTGTCCCGATGCACCTTGAAGAGAAGAGGGATCACTGCGCTCTCTTGACCACCACAGTTCTCTGACCGCCTGAAATGACTTGAAAATGGCTCTTAACTTCCTGCTGCCGTAGGGGAGGCCAGGGCAACTGAGATGGCAGTGGACTTGGCACGGCAGCTGGGGCACTGCAGTTCGGTTGCTAGTGGACAAGGAATCTGTTCCTACCTGGAGCCTGCAGTGTCCAGGATGAGAAATATCAAAGTACAAAAATGATTTAAGAGAAAAGTTAAATTAATTATACAGACCAATCTAATTTCATTTTCTCAAACTGAAATGCAGAATATAAATGAAAGATAAAGTATATTGTATTTATTTTTCATGTACAATTTTAGATTTAGTCATGAACAGTTGCAAAAATGGAGTTTTTTTAAAAAACTGGGCTTTTAGCTTTAATTGTATCCTTTGAAGTTAGTACAATTGATAGGACTATACAGCAAAAACAGTGAACCCTGTTGTAGTCAACGGACTGTAGTTAATGGTGCAGTTATAAGAAGGGTCTTTCAAGAATTGTAACAAGTGTACCATACTAATGCAAGGTGTTACTAGTAGGTTGGTATGTGGAAACTCTTTATATTATGCATGATGTACTGTAAACGTCTCTAATTTAAAAAAATAATAATACTGTTTTGGTTGTTTATTTTTAAAATTACTTATAGGTCCTTATCTTGCGACTGACTTACTAGATAACTTCCTAGTCTGCCTGTCCATCTCAGTTTCCCCATTTATAGAACGCCTATAGAAACTCTCACCTGTGACCTCATTCAGAACCATGACAGGATGCAAATGCAAAGCCAGCGAGCCCTGAACAGCTGCAGTTCAGTGCTAACTCTTGTAGTTATGAATATATGCAAAACTTGGCTAACATTTGTTGTGCCTATGATATGTACAGCCCTATATTTTAAACCAATATCAACATTCTTTAATTTACGAACAACTAACTAAGAGAAGAGAGTGGTTTAAACTTGATTTTCTTGGCTTCTATGTTGTGGAATATCGAGGGAAAATAAAAGTCACTCAAAGTTTGATCCCCTGTGACTAGCATTCATGTGGAAACAGAGATCTGGTTTATGTTGTATGTTATACTCAGGGACATGTAATTTATGAATGAGTTTTTCTCTCTCCCTTCCTTTAAATCTTTTAAACTGAGCCTTATTCTTTTTACAGTCATCTGTTTTCTGTCTTTGAAATAATGCCTGAATTTAGGGTTTCCTCTCGCGTTTGTCCCATGTGCTGTAACAGCGAGAAGGCCCCAAGCACAGGGTGCAGGCAACCAGCCCTGGTGCTCTCCTCGGCTTGTTGGGGTGACCTTGAAGAAATAGTTGCCTCCCCAGTCTGCCTTAACTCCTCTAGCTGGAGGAACATGATACCTTAAATTTGCTTCAAAATTTACAAGGCATTTTCATACATATTATCTTCTCGAAGTGAACAAAAATTTTTTTAAAGAGATGGGACAAAGAGTATTTTATCATTATGAAGACAGTACTGGGGCCAAGGGAAATCAAGTGGCCTATTCGATGTCTTTGAGGACATGGGGTAATAGCACCTAATTTGGTCCTTTGCACTATGTCCAGTAGAAGCCAGACACTTTGAAGAAACCTAGTTGATGGAAGACTGGGGTCAGAACTCACATTTTTTTACTTAATTCTATTTATTTTCTACCATGCGAGTTTTTATATTTAAGTACAGATTTTATGATGTTACACACAACAGATCTCATCTCTATTTTACCTTCGTCATCTTGCCAGACGCATTATCCGTGGTTTTTGAGATCATGAAGCAAGAAGCCTTTGAAGTGCCTTCCACTCAACTTCTCTCTCTCTATGTTTTATACCATTGCCTGGCAAAGAAGACGAACTTGAGAGTAAGTCATTTACCTTGGCTGTGCCAAGGACCTTAGAAGGTGCAGCAGCAGCTTCTAAGTAGGTGGGAGCTGGCCGAGGAGACCCCTGCCCGCAGAGTTTGGAAAACTGAAGAAGGAATCTGAGATGCAGGTCTTGTGCGTGCATGAGTGGAAATGAGTGATCGTTCTCTGTTTTAGTTACTGCTTTTCCACGTGGAAACAGAGGTTTTCTCAAGTGAAATTCCCTATGCATGTTTTGAAACTTGAGGTTGGCCGAGTGAGCGTTCAACATACAGAAATGGGTAAAATCTATTGTCAGGGAGAGCCAGGCATGACCCAGCAGAGCAGCCACCAGGCAGCTGACACCACCCACAGCCTTCGGGTAGGAAATGCTGATGACTTCATTTGCATCCCTATTATCCTAAGGTGGCTCTGAAACCATGGGTGTTCTGAAGGGGTCCAGCATGCTGGGTTTTAGTTTCAGCTCTTAGGTTAGGACATTTAGTCATTTTTTAAAAGTGCTATCTTAAGGAGTAACAGCAATGATAACAACAACAATTTTTAAATAGCACGTACTTTCCATGAGGCTGTGTTCTTGATGCTTTCAGTGTATGACTGCGTAGCCCTATAGCAACCCCACAGAGCCGGGAGGATAGGCATAGAAACCAGACAGCTGGTAGAGCCGCCTGATGTGGGTAAGCGGCTGCCCTGGATCCATCAGAAATCCCAGTTTGGATAGGAACTGGACAGTCATCCAGTTCAACCCACGTTCTAAAAACTTAAAGAGTGTCTTGCTATATCGCAAATCTATTAATTCCACAGATGTTTATTGAGCATCTACTGCAGTCCATACATTGCCAGGTGCTAGTGATCCAATGGTGAGCAAATATAAACAGTTCCGTGCTTATAATCCTGGAGGAAAATAAAACTAACACACAGGTTTAAAATTAAAACTATAACAAGCACCACAAAAAGAGACCTATGAAAAGCCTATATTGTAGGGAGTTTTTGTTTGTTTTTTAAGCCTAATAGGATAATGTGCCCCAGAAAAGCCATGTTTAAATCCTGACCCAGTCTCGTGGGGGCAGCTGTTTCTTTTAATCCTGATTCAGTGTGGCAGCACTAGAATGTAGTGAACTAAAAAAAAAAAAACATGGGAAGAGAAGAGTGGTCTGTATGTAGAATGCTTCTGATAGGGTAGGTAAGATAAGGACTTTTAAAAAGTTCATTGAATGTGTAACATGGAGGCACTAACCTTTGTTTCCATAGAGCAGTAGCGCAGGAAGCAAAATTGGGGTGGATTTTAGAGTGAGTTAGGAGTGCAGAAGTGAAGACGTCAAATATAGGCAATCTTTTGTGACATGTAGCTATGAAGGGGAGTGGAGAGGGTGAGGAGAATGAGAGTTTGCTTTGTATGAAGGGGAGAGACAGGAGCATAAAATGGGAAAACCTCAAGAACATCGGTGAACTAACTCCTGATTTTAGTTCTTTAGTACAGAAGAAGCTGAAGGCTTGGAAGAAATTTAATATTTATGATAACCCAATGCAGCAGTGGGTTCGTGATTCCCAGGCAAAACAAAACATCTCTAAGCATTGTTTTAGTTGACTAAGGCTGCCAGAATGCAGTACACCGGAGATGGACTGGCTTTCATAAAGGGGATTTATTTAGTCACAAACGTAAAGTTCCTCCGTGGAAAGGCAGCGGGCTTTCCTGTAGGTTTCTCTGTGTCCCTCTGTTACATGGGAACGCACATGGCAGTGTCACTGGCCTTCCCTCCCACTCTGGGTTTTCCGTTCTGCAGCCCCAAATGTCTGGATCTGAGCCAGATCTGAGCCGAGTAGCGCTGTGCTGTGCTGAGCTGCTTTGCTGTCTTCTGACTCTTCCTTTTACGCCTCCAGCTAATCAAAGTAAACGTCAGGTATCGTGCAAGCACCCCCCCAGCCGAGCACAGGTGTGATGGGCCACAGATGAATTTCCTGTGCTGATGATTTAGGCCCACAGCAGCAGAGAGCTGGGCACCATCACCAAGACAAGTTGACACCTGAACCTGACTTACTACAGCCATTCATCTCTTTGTTTTCACTCATCATTTTAAAAGTCCTCTCGGACGATTTGCCATCTCAGTCCCTGTCATCACCCCTGCTCAATTCCTAGCTATTTTACCTCTCATTTGCCTTTTGTCCTTGCATCCTGACACTGTAGCTCATATTTTTCCCTATAGGAAAAAGAAAAGAAAATGTTTTTAAAGCTTTTTATATATTATTAGCTGGGTCCACTTTTCATACAGTTTGTGTTGGGAAAAGCAGACTTCCCTGGATTAGAGTGATTTGCTTTTGACAGTAAAATGACCTGGTCCTTAATTATCTAGCTCTTTTACTTATCTGTGCGGCAAAAATGCCTGGGGAGGTTTTGTTTTTCTCCCAAGGTCTTTGTTTTTTTTCAAAGCTTTAGAAAAACCTACAGAAATTGCACTTAGGTTACACAGAAGCCATTCACAGTGAGGAGGCTTGAGTGTGCAGTACCACCTGGGATGCCTCCGTGTGCCTGGCTGGCTGCAGCTGTAGCCTGCACACCGCACTCGTTCTCGTGCTTCATCCCCGAGCCCTGGGTGTAGAGTCCAGCACAGCTCTGCGCTCTGTGTTTCGAAGCCAGAGCAAGTGCTGTGGGTGATGTGTCCTCGCATGGCACCAAGGAGACCACAGCTGACCGCTATCTAGGAGTTCCCAAGGCGGTTTCCTGGGCCCCATGCTATCTGCAGGTTCTCTGGCCACACCTGCTGGTTGTCGGCAGCCGGCTTAGATGCTTGTGCTTTTGCCTGCTCCCCATTGTCCTCAAAGGGCTTTGATTTTGTTGAAGCGTAATTTTGGACCTGAGGTTTAAAGAATGCACCACTTGAGTGTTTCTGATTGCCCAATTTTTTTTTTCTTGGGCAGACACCAGTAATTGAACCCTGTTCTCTGGCATGGCAGGCAAGAACTCTGCCACGGAACCACCGTGGCCTGCCCCTAATTTGTTTTTAAGAGGCACAAATCTTTCTAAAAGCAACCAATAGTGGCATTTATTTTAATACTGTGAAGGAGTCTTACAATTGTGGAATTGTTTAAAATTCCAGCACTGGCTCCACCCTGCCATGGCAGTGGGCTGTGGCCAGCGGCGTGTGAGGCACTGTTGGCTCTCACGGCAGTGTTGGTCCAGAGTGGTGCTCTTGATCACTGTTTTATTTTGCTTTTCGTGCTTGTAAAGGTAACTCTTATTCATTGCGGATGATTTGGAAAATAATGAAAAGTAACAAAGAAGAAAACCAAAAGTAGTCATAATTTTGCCTCCCAGAAATCTGTTAATATAGAGAGTATTTCTTTTTCTATGTTCTTTTTTTAAACAAATACCTTTTGTTTACAAATTTGGTACTATAATGTATGCACAACTTGGTTATGTGTTGCTTTTTTACTCAACACTGTATCATGTTCTTTTCCTCTGTATCATTCAAAATCACATTTTTGCATAAAGTATTCATTGCTGGGTGGACAATGCTGTGTATTCTGTTGCAGTGGGAAGAGGAGAAGAACTTCGGTGCGTCCCTGCTGCTCCCAGGCCTAAAACAGGAAAACACAGTGGGATTGAGTTCCCAGTTGTATGGCTTTGCACTTCTTGGTAAGCTAAGTAAGCCTTGCAGATGTCTTTCTTCATGGATAGAATCGATGCATTCTTCTGCTTCGTAACAAAATTATAATTTGATTTAAATTTTCTAATGAAATTCCAATCCAGCCTCTATTGTTAGCCATAAAAACAGAGTGACTGAGAGAGTTGAGACGCTTCTTCACCGTTGCTGAGAACCAGCTCCAGTGGCCCCGGTTTCGATTTGGTGTAGAAGTCATCAGTGTGAGGAAGAGATAAAGACAGGAAAACTCTACCCCTTGTTTTAGAGAAGCACTGGGTGGCTCACCGGTGCAGTGTGATTGTATCGTGCCGTGAGGTGAGGGTTTTACTTCAGTGCTCTGATCACACTGGCAAACTGGCCGGTGCAGGGGAGGAAGCCGTCAGAGGCTATGGCCTCACAGCCAGGGTTGTGTAGATTCAAGGCAAATAATAATCAGCCTTGATGTGAATGGGTCCTGATTTACACATCTGTTAAATGCATTCTTATTTCATTGCTCTTCCGTTCTCTTTCTCAAATAGATACACAGCAGAGAAAACACCTGCTCTGGACCATGCACTGCTCTTGCTTGTCTTTGTTTTCTGAAAATCATCAAAATTATTGCATTTTGGGCAGGCTATGGTGGCTCAGCAGGCAGATTTCTCACCTGCCATGCCAGAGACCCAGGTTCAATTCCTGGTGCCCATGTCAAAAAAATAAAAATTATAGCATTTTAACTGCTTTTGAAGTTCATCTTTGCCAACAAGATGTAGTAGGACATTCCTGGGTGCTGATTCTGACACTAACTGACTCAGAGAGGAATTTCAGAGTCTATCAGACAGGCTAGTGGCTATTTTTAAAGATCATTTTTTACATCTACTATTCATATGGATTTACGTGATTTTTTCCTTTGCCTTCAAATTAGCATTCAGAGCCATAAGACTGCATGGATTGTTCAAGAAGTTGTCAAGGCTAAGAAAATGTGCTTTGCTGTTTATGAGCAGAGGCCCTGGTGCTTTGTGACTGGCAGCCTCAAATCAAAAGCTCGTTTCTCTCGTTTTGTTATGTGTGCTGCAGCCTCATCCCACCCTAATGGAAGCAGCTGCCCAGCGTCCAGCCCAAGCACCTTAAAGGTCTAAAATTAGCTGTTACCTGATAAGCTGTGTCTATTTATGTGCTTTTGTAGCTTTCCCAAATCTTCCTTCCCAGCAAAGATAAGTAAAGGTTATTTAAAACCTGACAGCTCAAGGTGACTTACTCAGCTGTTAGTGTGGAGAGGGCCTCTACTCCCCAGGAGTCCAGGGACAGCCTCCTCTCCTCTCCCCACTGGAGGACAGGAAAAGAGGCTCGGGACCCAGGGCCAGGCACTCCATCCTGGCTTGAGGTACCAAGAGATATACCCGTGTGCTGTGGCCCGAGGCTGACAAGGCCTTCGTGGGTAAAGGACTGATGAGCTCAGCAGGGGCAGCAGATCGCGTGTTTGGATGTTAGATATTCCTGTCGGGGCGAGTTGTTATTAGTTTACAAGATTCTCCCTGGAGAATAGTTATGAGTCTGTTTCTCTGGGGGAAATTTTGTTCTTTTCTTTTTTTTAATAATCACGCAGTCACATTGCGAAAGCTATATGTCATGGGGAAATTTATTCTTGAAACAAAAAATAGTATTCAGTTGTTTGACTCATTTTTTAAGGGTAGCCTGCTTAGAGGCAGATATATCAATTTCTCTAAATTTCCCCCAAACCTATGGTTCAGTGCATCCTAACAGTAATCTCCAGTAGCCCAAATGCGAAAGAAGAAAAACAGGTTCACACAGTTTTGTGCTAGATAAATGTACCCAGTGAATTTTACCACAGTCTTTATCCAGTGAACTTTCACCAGGTCGCTGAATTGGACGAGTGTCTTGTGTGTGTTCTCAGTGGTCTGGGCTTCTAGAGCTGGACTGGCCGAGTGTCTTGTGTGTGTTCTCAGTGGTCTGGGCTTCTAGAGCTGCCACACAAAGGTGCTCTGGTGCCCTTGGTCCTTAGTCTCAGGCGTGATGGGAAAACGTGGCTCAGCATTCGTCATTGTCTTCTCTGGCCACAGGGAAGGTGGAATTGCGCCGAGGGCTGCGGGCGGTGTACCACGACATGCCTCTGATGTGGAAGCCTGGTTACCTGGGCAGGGCCCTTCGCGTGATGGAGAAGATGACCGCCTCCCCAGCAGACGTGATGCTGTGTCAAGAAGCGGTAATGCTCCTCAGCGCTGACTCCGTGGGGCTAGCCATCTGTTCCTCATGATAAACCAGCTTTGAGTTTGTTTTCACTCTGTTCCCACCCACCTTCCCTCCTCTATATTTTGATAAAAGATTTCATTTTCCAGCTTGAAAAGAAATGAAGAACTGCAAACATTTTCAGTGTTACTTACAAAAAGCAAAAGAAAAACAAGATTCATATTGAATTTATAGTTAATTGTCTCTATAAAGGAAAACTATTCCCCCCTTTGACATTCAAGCTGAATTAAAAAAAAATATGGCCCACTCCATTGCCCTGCCTCCCTCATATATGCATTTCTGTTCTTTGTCAGCAGCTTTTCTGGGTTATGCTGATCTCTAATTTATAGACACTCTGAACTAAAGATCTTTTTCTGAGGGAGGCTCCCTTCTATTGAGAGGCTCTAACATGCACTCAGGAGGCCCTTTGTTGGTTGGGATCTGTGGTGGTCTTTCCTTTTGTGTCAGTTCCAAAATGGTTTAAGAGGAAAGAGGAGGTCCTTTAGTATCCATCAAGCAGAATTCTTGGCTAGTCTTGCTTTCCTGCCTAGTTGATCAAAGGGGCAATCACATGCCATTGTGCTGATTTACTTATGCTGAAAATTCTGAGCTTGGTTGTTGGTGCATTTGTTTTGTGCTGAGTTTTCCATTCCATCTCACTGGGAATTTCTAATGTGAACTATTATAACCATTTATATTTCCTACAATTTTACAAGAGAAGTTTTCTCATGGTTTCTTAGATCCAGTTTTATGTTGAGGGTGGGGGCTTGTTGTTTTGTTTCTCCTTTTCTTTCACCTTTTCTAGCCTCTCCTCACAAAATGCTTTCAGAGCTGCAGGGTGCTGAGTTCTCTTTCTGTGCCACAGCTCGATGTGCTGGACGGAGTGCTGCAGGCTCTGGTTTCTCCAGCTGAGGGATCTTCAGCGGAACAGCCCCAAGAAGGTAGAGACAGCCAAGGTTCAGAAGAACTAGCAGAGCAGTTAGATATAGAGGAAACGGAACAGTCTAAGCTTCCCCACTACCTGGAACGCTTTAAGGTGAGTCTTGAAGGATTGTGCATCAGATATACTTTTCTGCTGTGGAGATAGACAAGCAGCCCTTGCATGCATAAATGTCACATACAAAGGCATTTAAAACTTACCAAAATTCCATTTTCATTGCTTCATACAGGAAGTAGTGTTAAAAGAAACGAATGGAATTTTTATGCTCCTTTTTGTACTTACGGCTCACAGTTTTGTTCACTGAGGCAGCATGTCATTACCCATTCCTTCCTGACATGTGTCTGGTGTCGAAAGGCCTGATGGCTGGATCATAGCTTTCCTACTCACAGCCCTGACCTGACTCCAACCCCAGGTGAAAAATAGCTGATTGTTTCTCCATATTTCACTTAAAGTGCTCGATAATCCATAAACCCAGTTAGAAATTCCAAAGCCACATTTGCGTATGATAGAGAGGTGACACAGGCATCTTATCTTGCTCATCTTCAGTGACTTTGTTTGTTTCCCAGTGCTCTCTTGTGCAGCGTGGAGGATGCCACAGCTTCTTCCTGAATGCCTGAGCATGCAGGCTGCCTTTGGAAGCTTTCATCTGTACTCAAAACGCATCTGGTCACAATATGCTTTGTGATCTGTGTCAGAGAGGAAGAGCCATGTTCAAAGCTTAAATCCTTGACATTGCTTTCCTTTGTTTCTGGTTTATTTAGTGCCGAGAGGAAAAGGTACTGCCCGAATGGGACGTCTTTATACCTGGCAGAAAACCTTCCTGTTCCTGCCACCTAACCTATTGAGTCATTTTGGGACAGAGAGCTGTAAACTTTGCAAGATTATTTACTGCATTCAAATCTTTTCAGTAATTGTATTGAACCAGCTATAGGGAACCTATTTCCTCCTGTTATTAGGGGGATTCTGTTGTATTTTTAGCAGCTGTTTCTCCCGGTGCTTCAATGAGGTCAACGCTCAGCTTCTCTCATTTTATAACTTGAACTGAGAAAGAGAGGTTAACTGATATACAGAGAATTTGTCTATCTTTTCCTCTTAACTTTGCCTGTAGTTTTTTTTTTTTAAGTTTTTTAAAGAAAATCTACTTAGCCCCATGGATCATCAGTCACCACATTCACATTGACTGAGGCTACCTTACCACAAATTACAACCTCCTTCACTTGTTTCCCATACACTTAGTCTCAGGATAGAAATCTGTGCCTGCAGCATACGCTCAGGCCTTGCTTTTCCACAAATGCTTTTTTTTTTCAAATAAAATAGAGTCAAACATTTATTAACTATTAGCTGTGTGTTAGACGTCATCATTGCACGTATCCTCACAAAAGCTTTGGGTGGTAGGTGCTCCTTCTTTCATGTTATGTGACACCAAGGCTGAGGGAAACTAGCCCCTGAGCGATTGACTTCAGATTTGGAAAAAGGCTGCTGACTCAGAGCCAAGTCTTTCTTCTAGTGCCCCAGGCTGCCTCCTCGGCCTCAGACCACATGGAGATAGCAGAAAGACTCATTTTCCATTTTCTTCTCTTCTTGTGGCCTGATACTTACTGACCTCCTGCACTTTCCTTGGGCCTGTGGTTATGGCTGACCTGTCCCACTAGCCCTCTGCCCACCTTCTAGCCTCTCCGGCACAGACCTTTCTCGTATGCCAAGCGACTGCGTTCGTTTTTGGTGTGTGGGGAGTTCCTGGTAGGGGTGGCATAAGCCACAGGCGGGGCCGTAAGTGGCCCATCCGACTGTCTACATCCCAGGCAGGTAAGTAGGTTAATGTTTTTAATACCTCTGGGGAATTCAGTTCCTGCCAGACCAAGCTGCCATTTCAGATGGAGTTGTCAGCTGTCGGGGCATCCAGGCTGACCTGCAGTGGCACGCAGCAGGTGGAAGCTGTAATGATGCGAGCACTTAGGGGGCCTGTTCAGCGCACCATTAGTAAGAAACCCTTGAAGGGAGCTCTTGGAAGGAACACTAGTAGGACAAATGTTTACCTCGGTTATTCTAAAGGAAAAGCACGGATGGACTCACTCCAGTTTATCATGTGCTTCTGGCTGTTTGTTTGCATCTTAGAATGTTTGTTCTGAGAGTTTGCTGCTTAGTTTGGTATAGGTCACAATGGAAACATAAATTTGTTATACTGGTGCTGTCTTTGTGGTTTAGAAAAAGAAGAAGAATTGCACAGTTCTGTACAGGCAGTCGCAAACATATGGTGTTACGTTTACTGTTTGTGAGGCAAGGGGGAGAAATCACTTGTGCTGCATCTGAGCAAAATCCCCGTGCTGAAAAACAAGGACAAAAGCTAACTGCCTACATGAAACCTGCAGTGTGGTAGGTTCCTATCGGAGCCTTCTGCTGCAAGCCAAACGCAAATGACTTAATCTGCTCTCTTTTCTTCTTTGTGTTTGTCTCCCATCTCCTTCTCCCTCCTCCCCCTTGTTTTCCTATATTTCCAACAGGCCTTACTTTCGAAGCTGCAGGCTCTGGGCAAAGTTGAGTCAGAAAGCCTTTTGACTCTAACCACCCAGCTTGTCAGGCAGCAGCTCCCTGCCTGTGAAGCCGAGGACATCACCAACTACGACCAGAAGCTGCAGCAGTGGAGCCTGGAGCGGATGCAGCTCATTCAGAGGGAGCAGGAGCAGAGGGAGAACGCGAAGCGGGAGCAGCAGGTGCAGAGAGCAACACAGGCGTCTGCCTGACGCACAGCACAGGGCCCAGCCCCCTCCCACATGAGCTCATACCCCCATCAGACGAGACCCAGGGATCTTAGAGCAGGCCACAGGGTCATGGCAGCCGTGACAAGCTGCCAAGCCAGGCACTGGTGAGCTCTGAGGGACCAGCACACCCGAGGTGAGGGGGCCGGAGGCCTTACACTGGTGGAACTTGGAAGCTGAGAGCAGCGTGTGTTTGTCAGATCCAACCACGGTTTTGTATAGAAGGGCTTCACTCTATACCTGAGCGCTGCGGCTTCTGGAGTGCTTCACAAGTGTCTCTAGGGATTAAGTTTCTGAAGGGAACCATCGCAGCAGTGCCAACCCAGACGCCAGGAAGGGCAGTGGAACTTGGAAAGTGCAGGCGTGATCGGACCGGAGCATGAGCTGAGTAATGCAGAGGGGCTCGGAAGGCTGCTGGTGGTGTTCCTCGGCTCGGGGGTCAGTTCCGGACCCTGAAACTCCCTGGTGCCTGGTGATGGTGGTGGGAGAAGCGACAAGGTGGAAGAGTCATGGTTCCAGCACAGACGTGGGGTGTTGTGTCTCCCCAGTCCAGGCAACTCGGGCTGACGTGCACCCCCAGTCTCCCTGCTGGGGCAGCACTCACCACAAGCTGGGAAGGAGGTGACTGTGCCTCACCCTTCCAGACGGAACCTGGGCCAGCATGCAGTTCAGTGCAGGAGTGAACACAGACCACAAACCCACTTGATTTCAAATTTCAGAATCTCAGAGTGACATTGTGGAATGTAAGTCTTTTGAGGAGAAAGCTAGCCTGAGCTAGCTTCGCTGCTCCATCATGTTGGGGTGGCTTCTTTTCCTAAACCATTGTTCACCGCCTTTATGTTCACAGGCACATAAATGAGCCTTTTGCTTGTGAATGCACATTCATACAACTTGTGAATGCACATTCCAGTTAGGGAAGCTGGAGAAAATAAAAGGGGTAATGGGCATGTAATGCATCCATGTAACGAATAGGAGGCACGAATAACTGCGAAGCTGTCAGACGGCAGACGTTTCCTTGCTGAAGTTTCTGCGCTGTGAAGAGGGGTAAGGTAGCAACTTTTACTTGCTGTGTGATTTTGCCTTTAAGTGCAGTGGTGTACCTTTATTCTGAATCGTGCTCCTCTTTTTCAAGAGCCTGTGGAAATAAATGTGCTGGGATTATTTTGGTGTTTTCTCTTGGGAGACGTTGGGAATCACACCGTCATTGAAACTATGATCTGTTCAACATCTGCAAGTCCCCGCCCTGTCAGACTGCGGCGTATGTGATGTGCCGACAGCTGGCATTTACACCACTCACTGTGCCCAACACTGTGCTAACAGCTCACACAGCCCTCTGGGGGAGGTGCTCTTGTCCCATTTTATGAGTGAGGGAACTGAAACGAAGTGACCTGCCCGAGGCCGGGCCGCCACCACCCGCCCATCTGTCCGTCGCCACCGGTACACTGCAGACGGCACCCAGCACAGGAGCCCTTTGGACCACAAAGCTGAATCCGACACACATGGCCAAAAGTCAGTTCTGACGTTTTAGTCTTCAAGCGCAGGGCTTCCTCAGCCTCATACCAAGTTTCTTTCCTTGATATTTAAAGCAGAACGTTCAAGATCAGTCGGAGGCACCTTTTTCTCAGATGCCCTGCTGCGTGGCCACCAGGTGCACATCTCAGCCTCTGCTTCCCTCGCCCCTGCCCCCTGGCACCCAGCCCTCACCGAAAGGGACCCCTTCTGCTACTGCTGCCCTCCACGAGGTGCTTTCTTGTCCTCAGGATTCCTTCCACTCTTGCCCCATCTCTCAGGAGCTGTCCCCTTTGGGAACCCACCCCCTCCAAAGGTTCGACCTTCCACGCTTCCACTGCCCTTAGCAGCTGTTGGAATGGCTGCAGCTGCCCCCTGTGCTGCTCTGCTCCCTTAGGGGCTGTGTGTGGCCTTGTCACCAAACACGGTTGTGATCCTAACTCCAGGCTGCCCGAGGATGGCACAGATGTGGGTGGGAAGGTTTTGACCAATTTAACAAGAAATAATCAAAAGTCTTGAAAATAAGTTTAGAAAAGCCATTTTTCCCAATCTGAATGAAGATAAAGCTAGCTTTGACGTTCCATGCTTTTTCCCCGCCCCCCCGCGTTGTATTCCCAAACATTCTGTTTTCTTTCTTGGCTACATCTATGTGATCATCTTTCAGAAACCCTTTTATTTTAACTTCCGCAGGGGAGAGGAAAAATAGCTGCTGTTTCAAATACCAAAACTAAATTGTAGGTTTTGTCATGTTAGTAGAATACAAAACTTAGGTTTGGGTATGAAAGTCGTTTAGAAACTCACATGTAGTTGCCCCAGGAAGCAGATGGTTCATCTTCAGATGTGGGGGAGTGGGTGGGGCGGGGAGGGGGAAGGAGGAAGCATGTGGTGGCGCCTGCTTTGGGGAGGGAGGGGGTGGAGATGCCAGGCAAGGCCCTCCCGGTGGCCTGGGGAATGGCTCCTGACCCTCACATCACACGGCTCTCTGGGGGGGTCCTCTGACGCGTGTGTCCACCCAGCTGGCTGCTTCCTGGTCTTTTTTCCTTTCCTCCATGGTTTGCCACGACAACTCGGGTATTTCACTGTAGGTCCGAGTTCATTATTTAGAGCTTACTGGTGAGATTGTGCCATCCTTGAACTCCAGAGGATGGGCGCCAGAGTCTTGTTTGTCACATTCCACTGCAGGGAGCCATTGCTGCAGTGCTTTCTGTCAGTATTTGTTGAGCAGGTGCTTTTTGATGGTTAGATCGGAAGGAATGTCTTGGATTGAGCTGTAGTTTCCGACTGCAGCTCTGGGACACGGGAGGTCGCATGGGCTCAGCTGAAGGTGTGATGCTGGAGCAGGCTCTGGGTCCCTCAGTGGAGTCCAAGCAACACCAGGCCCAGGTGGAGGGCTACGAAGGAGCTGACAGGAGATGAGAGTTCCACCTCGCAGAGAGGAGGAGACAAAGTCATGACACAAACCTTACGGTTCCTAGACCAATATCCTTTCTAATAAAAGGTAATATGTAGTGGCCACGTCCTAGCAGCCAGGAGCTATGGTAAATTTTTTACATGCCTATTCTTATTTAATCCACTCTTGGGACCAACTATTACCACAGCTCCCTCTTATGTATAAGAAAACAAAAGCATAGAGGAGTTAACAAGCGCCCAGAGTCGTGGCAGGTGAACTGGAGAGCAGGACACACGCTCTGACAGTTGGTTAGGTCCCGAGGCAGCCGTGCGGCGAGATCCGGGCGCTGGCGTCCGAGCTGGGTGAGATGCAGAGAAGCCCGGCAGGGAAGGCAAGGTGCCCAGCCCTGCCCAGCCGGTGGGCACCCAGCGGCCATCTGTGCTGGGCAGCAAGGAGCCCGGGTCTTTGCGCGTGTCCGCGGTGCTTGGTGCACTGGGTGTGTCGGCCTCCAGCACCCCTGACCACAGGGACTCCCACGGGCAGCAGACGCTCGCACCGGGTGGTAGGGCCCGGACATTCCCGGCGGTGGCTGTGGTGGTGCCAGAGGAGGGGCCGCCACGGCAGCCAGTGGTCGAGGCCACGGTGCCCAGCACCCTACTGTGGCCAGGACAGCCCCCAACAGGATTATCAGGCCCCGGGTGCTGGGGGGGCTTTGCAATCACGTGAACGAGGCCCAAGAGTGAATCTGCGGCAAGCACTTCGTTTGCAGATGGCATTTCTCGGGTAGACGGGTAGTTAGGAGTTAGCAGTTAGTACTAGCTGGCAGTTAGCAGTTAGTAGTAGTTAGCACTTAGCAGTTAGTAATTAGCAGTTAGTAGTTAGCTGTTATAGTTAGTAGTTAGCAGTTTGTAGTTAGCAGTTAAAATTAGTAGTTAGCAGTTGGCAGTTAGTAGTTAGCAGTTAGCAGTTATGGTTAGTGGTTAGCAGTTAGCAGTTATAGTTAGTAGTTAGCAGTTACAGTTAGCAGTTATAGTTAGTAGTTAGCAGTTAGCAGTTATAGTTAATAGTTAGCAGTTAGTAGTTAGCAGTTAGCGTTAGCAGTTAGTAGTTAGCAGTTATAGTTAGTAGTTAGCAGTTATAGTTAGTAGTTAGCAGTTAACAGTTAGCAGTTATAGTTAGTAGTTAGCAATTAGCAGCTAGTAGTTAGCAGTTAGTAGTTAGCAGTTATAGTTAGTAGTTAGCAGTTTTAGTTAGCAGTTATAATTAGTAGTTAGCAGTTGGCAGTTAGTAGTTAGCAGTTAGCAGTTATAGTTAGTAGTTAGCAGTTAGCAGTTACAGTTAGCAGTTATAGTTAGTAGTTAGCAGTTAGCAGTTATAGTTAGTAGTTAGCAGTTGGCAGTTAGTAGTTAGCAGTTAGCAGTTATAGTTAGTAGTTAGCAGTTACAGTTATAGTTAGTAGTTAGCAGTCAACAGCAGTTATAGTTAGTAGTTAGCAATTAGCAGCTAGTAGTTAGCAGTTATAGTTAGTAGTTAGCAGTTAGTAGTTAGCAGTTATAGTTAGTAGTTAGCAGTTAACAGTTAGCAGTTATAGTTAGTGATTAGCAGTTAGCAGTTAACAGTTCTTATCTAGCTCTGAATATGGTGTAAAATATTCAGTTACACAGGGCACGGGCATTGATTTCCCGAAACAAGAACCAAGATGGAAAGGGGTAAACAATGGCTTAGGTGACTGTTGCTCTTTGGGGAGACGCACTTGAGACCTGGAGCCTGGAGTTGGGAAGTGAAGCAGCTGCCCTCGGCCTGCGGGGTCTCCTGGGCCCACCCGGCGCACGGAGAAAGGGGTGCCCAGAGCTTCGGCTGCAGAGACTTACAAAGCCACAAAGCACGGGGGTGGTGTCTTCTCATTAAAGGTTATTAACCATTAGGAAGTGAACTTTCCAAAATCTGAAAATGAAAAATAAAAATCCTGCTCCAGAAAACTGGGAAAGAGGAGTACGCCTCAACATAACCATGTCAGGAAAATTTTCTCTTCTTCTAAATAACAGCCTCTTAGCTTGACAATAACTACTCCTTTCCCTCTTGATCTGGCCATCTCCCTGGCATCGCCTGCTCCCGTGAGGAGTCGTCATCTGTATAACAACGAGGAAGTCCAAACCAAGGGTGGAGGCAATGCCCGAGATTGTGGCTTTGTTTAAAGCAAATTAGTTTGTCTGCGTGCACATTACGTATGAAGTGTGAAGTGTAGGGGCTCCAAATCCAAGCTGCACATGCAGAAAACAAGCTTATTTTTTATTTTGTATTCTGTTTATTTTTTTAATTAGAGAAGTTGTGGGTTTACAGAACAGTCATGCATTAAATACAGGACTCCCAAATACCACCCTATTGTTAGCACTTTGAGTTGATGTGGCACACTTTGTGATTGTATTTTTGACCATGATCCATGGTTTAACCTACTGTGTTATACAGCGGCATGGATTTTCTTTTCTCATAGCACATATAATCTAAAATTTCCCCGTTTTAATCCCATTCCAGTATATAATTCAGTGCTATTAATTATATTCAGAATACTATATTCCAGTTCACGGTGTTGTGTTACCATCACCACCATCCATTAGCAAAACCTTCCCATCGTCCCAAATGGAAACCGCATTTTAAGTCTTAAATCCCTATCCCTGCCCCAATCCCGTCCCACTGGCAACCTATATTCTAGAGTCCTGCTTTATGACTTTGCTTATTCTATTTATTTCATATCAGATACTGTATTTGTCCTTTTTACAGAAAGCATCTGAAACTAAATTCCATAGTGGGGCTTTCTATGCTGATCAAGGACTGTGAAGATTTAGGAAGGGAGCTTCTATCTTCAGATGCGCCTGATGGCAGGAGAACCTTATTTGCTTTGTTCGTTCTCATGATGCTTCATCCCTGTGGAGTATAAAAGTTTAATCCTTAAACACCCTCAGAATTTAATATGCTCAAGATACAAGAATGTATATTGAAAGTTTCCTCCAAAGGCAGCAGGGTAGCCATGGTTGGGTGTTGCTGTTTCACACGCAGGCTTGTAACACTCTTTGTTGAATGCCCCTTGTCCAGCTAAGAAAGTACATCCTCTCTAGTCCTCACCTAACCCTGCTAGGCAGGAACTGTTAGCCCATTTTGCAGAGGAGAAAACTGAGACTTAGTTGATTGGCCCAGAGCTGCACAATTACCAAGTGACAAGGACAGCATTTGGATTAAAATTTGTCTAATTTCAAGCCCACTTTCCAACAACACCATATAACTGCTAAGGAGGTTATATGGTATTGTTTGTTCATTCATTCATTGGATGAATATTTACTGGGCTCCTACTATGTGCCAGGCACTGTTAAAATAGCCACTGAGGGTACAGCAGGGAATAAAACAAAGACCCCTTCCCTCGTGGCACATTCTATGGAGGGAGCCGTAATAAAATTAGTAAGTATATAATATCATATGGTGATAGCTGATATGGAGAATAATAAAGCAAAGAAGAGAGTGCTGGTGAAGTGGTGAGGGCTGCTGTTTAAGCCTGGTAGGTAGAAAGGCTTCCCGAGAAGACATTAAAGGCCAAGGAGATGAGGCTGGGAGCCATCGAGGCACCTTGAGAAAAGTTATGTCAGACAAAGGACCCAGTCAGTGCAAAAGCCCTGAGACAGAAGTAAGTAAAATGTACAAGACAGGAAGCAGCGGGAGATGAGGCCAGAGAGACGGGGAGGAGAAGGGACATGTTGTGTGGGCCCCTAGCCCGTTAGTATGGACGTTGGCTTCTACCCTGAGATGAGGACCCTGCAAGTGTTGAGCCCTGGGGGGCATGATCTGACTAATACTTTTAGATGATTATTCTGGTCTAGTCACTATATGGAGAATTGACTGGACGGGGAAAGGCAGGACACAGGCAGCTCATTAGGGAGCTGCTGCAATAACCCAGGAGAAAAATGCTGGTGGTCTGGACAAGGCAGTTAGAGTGGGCGTGGGGAGAAGAGGTCAGGCTGGATGTATTTTAAGAGTAGAGCCAGCAGAACTTGCAAACCAGCAGGTTTGCAGATGGGCCAAGATTTTTTGGCCTGAGCTGCTGGACTTGTGTCTTTGCCATTTACTGAGCTGGAAAAGCCTAGGGGAGAAGCAGGGGGAAGGAGAGGAAGGGCCTGCCTGTGGGTGTGTTACATTTGCTTGGAGTATGTTGAAGACCTCTCCGGACACCCCCAAGGAAGATCTTGACAGGCAGCTGGACATGTGCGTTTGGAGAGCAGAGAAGAGGTTCAGGCTGGAGATACAAAGTAGGACTATCTCTTCATACATAGTGTTTAAATCCGTGAACTGCATGCTGGAGCACGTACTTTTGGCTTGAGTGTTGAGTCTGAACCATGGAATGCAGCTGACCTAATGGGAGACCTCACCCCATAAACCAAACCTAAGCACTACTCCTTCTCCTGGGGCAAACATTGCAGTGGCCCCTGAGGATCAGCTAAAAGAACAGCCCATACCAGAGGACGTGCGTGTGACCAGAACTCATTCTGCATAGCGACATCCGCGAATTTCCAAGACAATGATACTTGGTCGGGAGGAAATGGAGATCTGGGATTATACAAGAGGCCATGAGCCAGGAGTAGGTTAAAGATCA
>PVIY010018505.1:0-47472 GCA_004026745.1 Myrmecophaga tridactyla
AATTAGTGATGCTAAATCTAATCATGGGAAGCCTTTTAAGGAGAACTCAGAGGAGAGAGGCCCCATTCCTGCTTCGGCTGGTGAGCCTCTCCTGTGGAGTTCATCCAGACCCTCCATCGGAGTCGTCGGCTTCGCAGCCTGCCCTGTGGATTTTGGACTCTGCATTCTTGCGGTCACGTGAGATACTTTTATAAATTTTTTATTTGCAAGTGTTCCCTGTTGATTCTGTTTCTCTAGAGAACCCTAACTAATACAGTATGTATAATTTTTTTTCTGTTTTCATTTTAGTTCTTTGTCTGAATAGATGCAAATATTCCAAGAAATGATCATGATGATGAATATGCAACTATGTGATGATATTGTGAATTACTGATTATATATGTAGAATGGAATGATCAAAATAGGAATGTTTCCGTTTGGTGTTTTTTGGTATTTTAAAAAATAAAATTAAAAAATTAAAAAAAATCAAACACACACACACAAAAATAATAATATAGAGTAGGGAGATGGAACTAGATGATGTTCTGGAGGGGCTGGACCCTCTAGGTTTCAGGAGTTATCTCTTCCAGGGACCTTTCTGGAGGTTATATGTTTCTGGAAAGTTACCCTAGTGCATGAAATTTTTGTAGAAAATTATATATTACCCTTGATATTCTCTAGAATTGGCTGGAATGGTTTTGGTTGGGGGTTGACAAGTTATGATAGATAACAATTTCTAAGTGAAGCTTCTATAAGAATGAACTACAGGGTAGACTCTTGGCTCTGTTTGAATGCTCTCAGCCACTGATACTTTATTTGTTACACTTTTTCCCCCTGCTTTTGGTCAAGATGGAATTGTTGATCCCATGTTACCAAGGCTAGACTTATCTCTGGGAGTCAGCTCCCATGCCACCAGGAAGACTTTCACCCCTGGATGTCATGTCCTACATAGGGGGATGACAATGATTTAACTTGCAGAATTGGGCTTAGAGACAGGGAGGTCACATCTGAGTAGCAAAAGAGGTCCCCCAGAAGTAACTCATAGGCATACCTATAGTTAGGCTAACCTTCTCTGTTATCTAAATAAACTTCACAAGAGTAAGCCTCAAGAACAAGGGCATGGCCTATTGATTTGGGTGCCCCTATGCTTAACACAGTATCTGGGGATTCCCTGATGGTAAAGTTTAATAGTTACATATTATTTTTCTCCCATCCCTCAAGGGACTTTGTGAATACTTTTTGATTATCTGTTTAATATATTCTAAGATATATCCAGGCATTACATTAAACTATACAGGATCAAAAGACCTCATTCTTATTCTGGGCTCCCTGTGTTTCAGTTGTTCAAATGAGCTATCTAGATAGGCTGAGTTAGATTATGTGCTACAGAAAATTTAGATTTTGGACAAAATAAACCCTTCCTCCTTTGGTCTCAAAGAGTATGTGTGGTTCTAAAATATAGACAATGTCTTCCTTACCTCTGTGTTTTGAATTACCTTAATCCTGACCTGATTGGCTTCATTCTTATCTCTAAATTCTAGGTTAAATATATATAAAGCAGCCTCTCAAAATCCATAAATAATAATTACCACTCTGGACCAAATGTGTCTATTATATGAGCTTACAATCTAGGCCCCTATTTTCTTGTATGTATTTCCTAAAGAAGACCATGCAATAATTGTTTTTACATTCCTGGCTTCTTTTTCTTCACCAAATGTCCCACAGATTCATTCACATCATTGCGTGCCTCATGACTCTTATTTTCTGTAGCAGCACAATATTGAGTCATAAATATACCCATCATTCACTAATCTACTTCTCAGTCAGTGGATCCTTCAGCCACCTGCATTCATTAGGCATCATGTATAATGCCCAAAGTCCACAGCCCATCAACACTCTCAATTTTAGATGATTTCATTGTTCCCAAGAGAAAGATGACCAATAAACACACACTCACCAAATAGGAAATCTAAATCTCCCCTTAACACTTGTCCATAAACTTAGTTTGAAATGCTAGTGATTGATGAAAGGGAGGGGTTAGGGGTATGGTATGTACCTGCTGCTTGATGGTACTGATGATGTTTTCCTGTTAAACATAGCCCATAGCATGCAATAGCAGTTTCCCCCCTCTAACCTGGGCTTAAGCACTCTTGTACGTGAATTGTACCTTAGAAGTAGTTCTTGCAAAAATTAATTTATGTTTCTCAGTTAATCAGTGAGGTGCGTAGGTCTATACAACCCCCTTCAATAATGTCCACTTTCAATATGGTAATAGTAGTTATAGATCCACTAGGGAACTGCCTTCACTTCTATCTATTCCCCATATTTGAGTTCAACCTCATTAGCTAACTGTTCACCCATCTTTAGCTTCTACATATCTCTAAGTCCCCTATATACTGGGGACTTAGAGATATATACTGTATTATAAGCCTTTGATTTTACCTTTGCCATGGTCATAAAAGTGGAGCCATAAAGTATCTATGCTTTTGTGTCTGGCTTAATTCCCTCAGCATTATGTCCTCAAGGCTCATCCATCTTTTTGCATGCTGCAGGACATCATTTCATCTTACTGCTGCATAATATTCCATTTATGTATATACCACATTTTGCTAATCCACTCATCTGTCAATTGGCATTTGGTTTGTTTCCATCTTTTGGGGATTGTGAAGAATGCTGCTATGAACATTGGTGTGCAAATGTCTGTTTGTTTAACTGTTTTCAGCTCTTCTGAGTATATACCAAGTAGTGCTATTGCTGGGTCATAGGGCAACTAAATATTAGTTTCCTAAGGAATTGCCAAGCTCTCTTCTGCAGTGGCTGTACCATCATACATTCCCACCAGCAGTGCATAAGTGTCCCAATTTCTCCACATCTTCTCCAACATTTGTAGTTTCTTCTTTGTTTAATAGTAGCCATTCTTATAGGTGTGAGGTGGAATCTCATTGTAGTCTTGATCTGAATTTCCCTCATAGCTAATGAATATGACATCTCCTCATGTGCTTCTTTTTTTTTTTAAACTTTTTTATTGTGTAGAGTAACACATAAAGAAAACAAAGAAATAAAGCATTAGTTTTCAAAGCACTCTTTAACAAGAGGTTACAGGACAGATCCCAGTTTATTATGGGTTACAGTAAGATCCTCTCAGATTTTTCCTTCTAGCTGCTCCAGAATATAGGAGGCTAGAAGGCTTAAATATTTATCACCACAATCAACATTTTTAATTCAATTTTTTTGTGAAAAATAATGTATATGCCAAAAAGCAATAAATTTCAAGGCATAGCACCACAATTAGTTGTAGAACATATTTCAGAGTTTGACATAGGTTAGGATTCCACAACTATAGGTTTTTGCTTCCAGCTGCTCCAAGATACAGGAGACTAAAAGATACCAATTTGATGATTCAGCAATCATATTCATTTGTTAAACCCTATCTTCTCTGTATAACTCCACCATCACCTTTGATCTTTCTATCCCTCCTTTAGGGGTGTTTGGGTTATGACCATTCTAACGTTTTAATGTTGGAAGTCTGTCACTAATATGGGGTAAGGAGGTTATGATAGGGAGCAATGTCTAACTGAAGCTTGCATAACAGCAACCTCCAGAGTGGGCTTTTGATCCTGGAGAGAGTGGAACTCTTTGATGTTCTGGAGAGGCTGGGCCTTCTAGGTTTCAGGACTTATCTGGTCCAGGGACCCGTCTGGAGGTTGTCTGTTTCTGGAAAGTTACACTAGTGTATGGAACCCTTGTGGGATCTTATACATTGCCCTAGGTGTTCTCTAGGATAGACTGGAATGGTTCTGGTTGGGGTTTGGGAGGTTATGATAGGTAGCAATGTCTAACTGAAGCTTGCATAAAAGCAGCCTCCAGTAGCTTCTCAACTCTATTTGAAATCCATCTGCCATTGATATATATTTTTTTGGCATGAGCAGGCACTGGGAATCAAACTCAGTCTCTGGCATGGCAGGTGAGAACTCTGCCTGCTGAGCCACAGTGGCCTGCCCTGCCATCGATATTTTACTAGTTACACTTCTCTCCCCCTTTTGGTCAGGATGGAATAGTTGATCCCATGGTGCCAGGGCCAGATTCATCCCCAGGAATCATCTACCATGTCACCAAGGAGACTTTCACCCCTGGATATCATGTCCCACATAGGGGGTATGGCAATGATTTCACTTACAGAGTTGGTCATAGAAACAGGGAGGCCTCATCTGAGCAACAAAAGAGGTCCTCCAGAAGTAACTCTTAGGCATAACATAGGTAGTCTAAGCTTCTCTGCTACCTACATAAGCTTCACAAGAGTAAGCCTCAAGATCAAGGGCATGGCCTATTGATTTGGGTGTCCCTATACTTTGACACGGTATCAGGGGAATTTACTAATGGTAAAGCTTAATAGTTCCATATTTTTTCTCCAATCTCTCAAAGGGCTTTGTCAATACTTTTTGATTATCTGTTTACTACACTCTAAGATAATCCAGGCATTACATTAAGCTATCATAGGATTAAAGTACCTCTTTCTTATTCTGGATACACTGTGTTTCAATTGTTCAAATGAGCTATACAGATAGGCTGAGTTAGATTGTGTGCTACAGAAAATTTCAGTTCCAGACCAATTAAACCTCTCTTATTTGGTCTTAATAAGTATGTGTGCTTGTAAAATATAGACATTGTCTTCCTTATCCCTGTGTTCTGAACTACTTTAACTGCAACCTGAACCACCACTTCATTTTTATTCCTAAGTATCAGGTCATGCTTGCCTCATGACTTCATTCTTTTTTTGTAGCAGCACAATATTCATTTATACGTATTCACCATCTACTTCTCAGTTAGTGTATCCTTCAGCTACCTGCATTCATCAGGGATCATATATAGTGCTCAAAGTCTACAGTCCACCAGCACTCCCGATTTTAGATAATTTCATTGTTCCCAAGAGAAAGAAAACCAATAAACACACCTTCACCAAATAGAAAATCTAAACCTCCTCTTAAATCTTGTCCTTTTCCCCATTATTTACCTCTCCTGTTGCTGTGGCACTGCTGATATTTTCCTGTTAAACATAGCTCATAGCATGTAATAGCTGTTTTCTCCCTGTACCCTGAACTTAAGCACTCTTTGTGCATGAATCATACTTTGAAATAGTTCTTGCAAGAACTAATTTATATTTCTAGTGTTAATTAGTGGGACACATAGGTCAATACAACCCCTTTCAATCATATTCATCTTCAATATAGTAATATTACTGATAGACCCACCAGAGAACCACCTTCACTTCTATCTATTCTTTTGGCAATTGTGAAGAATGTTCTGTGAACATTGGTGTGCAAATGTCTGTCTGGGTATATACAAAGTAGCGCTGTTGCTGGGTCATAGGGCAACTTGATATTCAGTTTCCTAAGGAACCACCAAACAATCTTCCACAGTGGCTGAACCATTATACTTTCCCACCAGCAGTGCATAAGTGTCCCAATTTCTCCACATCCTTTCCAATATTTGTAGTTTCCTGTTTGTTTAATAGCAGTCATTCTTATAGGTGTGAAGTGGTTTCTCATTGTAGTCTTGATCTTCATTTTCCTTATAGGTAACAAAAATGAGCATCTCTTCATGTGTTTTTGAGCTAACTGTATTTGTCCTTCAGAAAAAATGCCTTTCCTATCTTTAGCCCATTTTATAATGGGGTTGTTTGTTCTTTTGTTGTTGAGTTGTATGATTTCTTTATGCGTACATTATCAAACCCTTGTCTAATGTGTGATTTCCAAATATTTTCTCCCATTGAGTTGGCTGCCTCTTCACCTTTTTGACAGTCTTTTGAGATGAAGAAACATTTAGTTTTGAGAAATTCCCATTTATCTGTTTTTTCTTTTGTTTCTTGTGCTTTGGGTGTGATGTTTAGGAAGCTACCTCCTATTACTAGGTCTTGAATATATTTCCTTACATTTTCTACCAGAAGCTTTGTGGTGCTTGTTCTTATATTTAGGTGTTTGATCCACTTTGAGTTAATTTCTGTATAGAGTATAAGGTAAGGGTCCTCTTTCCATGATAGTCTTTTGAGGCTCATAAGTCTTTGATGTTGATGAGGTCCCATTTATATAGTTTTTCTTTTTTTGCTTGTGTTTTTGCTGAAAAATCTAAGAAACCATTGTCTGATACAAGGTGCTTAAGATGTTTCCTTATGTTCTTTATATTTATGTCTTTGATACATTTTTAGCTTATATTTATGTGGTGTGAGGTACGGGTCTTTGTTTTTTGTTGTTGTTTGTTTGTGTGTGTTTTGGTTTCTTTGTTTGCTTTGTGCGTTTTTGCATCTTTTAGCGATGTTTTGTAGTTTTCTCTGTACTGGTCTTTTATGTTAATGGTTAGATTTATTCCTAGATATTTGATTCTTTTAGTTGCTGTCATAAATGGACTTTTTTCTTGATATATTCTTCATATTGTTCATTGCTTGTGTACAGAGACATTGTTGATATTTGTTTGCTGATATTGTATCCTGCCACTTGGCTGCATTTATTAGCTGTAGAGGCTTTTTTGTGAATTTCTCAGGATTTTATGTATGTAGGATCATACCATTTGTAGAAAGGGAAATTTTTACTACTTCCTTTCCAATTTAGATGACTTTTATTTCTTTTACTTGCCTACTTGCTCTGGTAAAAACTTCCAGTACAATGTTACATAACAGTGATGACAGTAGGCATCTTTGTCTTGTTCCAGATCTTAGAGGGCAAGTTCTCAGCTTTTCATGTTTGAGTACAATATCAGCTATGGGTTTTTCATATATGCCCTTTTGGGGGGAAGTTCTCTTCTATTCCTAGTGTTCTAAGATTTTTTTTTGTTAAGAAGGGCTGCTGGATTTTTCCAAATACCTTTTTTTTTGCATCAGTTGAGATGATTATGTGTTTTTTCCTTCATTGTGTTAATGTGAAGCATTGCATTAATTGATTTTCATATGTTGAACCAACCTTGCACTCCAGGGTTAAGTCCCACTTGGTCATAATGTATAATTCTTTTAATATGCTATTGGATTTGGCTTGCTAAATTTTGTTGAGGATTTTTGCATATATATAAGAGATACTAGTCTGCATTTTTCTTTTCCTGTGATGTCTTTATCTGGCTTTGCTATAAGGTTAGTGTTGGCCTTATAAATTGAATTTGGGAGTGCTTCCTCCTCTTCAATTGTTTGAAAGAATTTGAACAGAATTGAAGTATTTTTGGATGTAGAATTTCCTTATTAAGTTATCTGGTCCTGAGCTTTTCTTTTTTGGGGAGGTTTTTGATTACTGATTCAATCTCTTCACTTGCAATTGGTTTGTTGAGATCTTCCATCTCATAGAAGTCAATGTAGGTAGTCTCTGTGTTTCTAAGAATTCACCCACTCCATCAAAATTATCCATTTATTGGCATATATTTGTTCATAGTATCCTCTTGTCCTTTTTATTTTACCAGGATTGGTAATAATGTTCCCCTTCTTGTTACTGATTTTGATTATTTGTGCCCTCTTTTCTGTTTCCTTGTCAGTATAACTAAAAGGATGTCAATATTACTGATCTTTTTAAAAAAAAAAAAAACACAACTTTTGATTTGGTTGGTCTTCTCTATTGTGTGTGTGTGTGTGTGTGTGTTTTATTTCATTTAGCTCTGCTCTAATTTCTGTTATTTCCTTCCTTCTATTTGCTTTGGGCTTAGTTTGTTATTTTTCTGGTTCTTCCAGTTTTGAGATTTGCTCTCTGATTTGAAGTTTTTCTTTCTTTTAAAATGTTAACATTTAGAGCTATAAATCTCCTTCTCAGCAAGTTTCTTCCCTGCTTCCCATAAGTTTTGGTTTATTGAATTTTCATTTTCATTTACCTCAAGATATTTCCTAATTTCACTTCTGATTTTCTCTTCAATCCATTGGCTGTTTAACAATATGTTGTTTACAGAGTTGAGAGGTTATCGTGGAGATTATTCTTATGCATCATATAGATATCCCTTTTAGGTTTTGGTGTATTGGAGTGGCTGGAGGGAAGTATTTGAAACTGCTGAGCTGTGTGCCAGTAGCCTTGGTTCTTGAAGATGATTGTATAAAGATACAACTTTTACAGTGTGACTGTGGGATTGTGAAAAACTTGTGTCTGTTGCTCCTTTTATCCAGGGTATGGACAAATGAGTAAAAAAATATGGATAAAGAATACAAAAGTAACAGGGGGCACAAAGAGTAAAATAAATTGGGTAGATGCAAATACCAGTGGTCAATGAGGGGTAAGGGGTATGGTATGTATGAGGTTTTTTTTTTTCTCTTTATTTCGTTTTTTGGAGTGGTGCAAATGTTATAAAAAATGGTCATGGTGTTGAATATACAACTATATGACATCAATATACAATTGATGACATTGTGAGCCTTTGATTTTACACCATGTAAGGAATGTATGTGTATGATTATCAATAAGAATACTTTTTAAAAAGAATATGCACCATGTTAAAAATGTTATTTTGAAAATAAATAATAAATGAATATGTTGTTTAATTTCCACATATTGTGATTTTTACATTTCTCCCTCTGTTATTGATTTCTAGCTTCATTCCATTGTAGTTGGAGAATATACATTGTATGATCATAATATTTTAAAAGTTATTGAGACTTTTTTGTGACATAAAATATGGTCTATTTCCTGGAGAATTATCCATGTGCACTTGAGAAGAATGTGTCTTCTATTTTTGTTGGATGAAGTATTCTATATATACCTGTTAGGCCTATTTGGTTTAGCATATCATTCAAGTTTTGTGTTTCCTTATTGATTTTTTGACTAGATGTTCTATCCATTATTGAAATTGGTATGTTAAAGTCTCCTACTATTAATATAAGACCATCAGTTTGTCCTTTCAAATCTGTCAGTATTTGCTTCATATATTTTGGGACTCTTGTTAGGCACATATATATTTATAATTGTTACATCTTCTTGTTGAATTGACCCCTTTATCAGTATGTAATGGCTATCTTTGCCCCTTGTAACTGGTTTTGACTTAAAATATATTTTATCTGATATTAGTATAGCTATCCAAGCTTTCTTTTGGTGTATTTTTTGCTTGGTGTATTTTTTTTTCATTTTTTCACTTTCAAACTACTTGTATTATTGAATTTAAAGTGAGTCTCTTGCACACAGCATATAGTTGGGTAATGTTTTTTTAATCCATTCTGCCAATCTCTGCCTTTTGATTGGAGAGCTTAATCCATTTACATTTATGATGCTTGCCTCTATAGTTTCTTACACTCCTTTTATTGTCTCAAGTTGCTTTTTCTTGGAGGGCAAATTATGGGAGGACGGTCATGTTGGAGAGGACTTTCCTAAATTAGTCTTTCCAGCCCAAACTGCCAGGTATCCACAAAGGGGGTATAACCGGGCTCCAATGTACCTGGAGAGGGGTCAGGAAAGGCACAATAGCTTCTCTGATGGATCTCCAAAGCTGAGCTTTCTTTGCCTGTCCCACAAATGTATCCCTTCAAGTAACTGTTCCCCACAGTCCTCATGAAACACAGTCTTTAAGCCTCTGCCCTTGTCTGGGGCATGTTCATACAATAGCTGCTGATGCTTTTGTGTAGGGTGGTTTGAAAGCATATCTTCCCTCAGCACTGAGACCCCAGCAATCTGAAATCATTTATCAAAAGCCATGATCAGTGATCAGTCTATGGGCATATTTCATAATGGTTAATTTTTGCCTTTCCCTTCTCCTAGGAGGTGATTTTCCTCATTTTTTACCATAAGAACCTGGTGGGGCTCTTGAGTGTAAAATCCATGAAAGTGTGCCATCCCCCTTAGAAGGGGCTGCCCAAGGGTTTTTAATTCTCAAATTATTCCAGCCCCAGCCTGCAAAAAATTATCAAAATTATCATTTAAGTGTTCTTATCAGTTACTGGCTCCAGCAGCTTCTGCCTCAGGTAAGGAGGTCTTGGCTGTGACTCTCTGTATTTTCTTCTCTTAGAGAGATTGCAGAGGGGCTGTTTTCTCAGTGATTTCAATTTTATACATCTAAGAAAAGTCTTTGATTTTCAGTTTAGAATTTTTCTTATTGTGAGGAAGAGTGATGACTTTCAAGATCCTTATTTATCAGGATTGAAATTGAAAGTCCAACTATGTATTTTTTAATTTCTTAAGATACAGTTCCTATACCTGAATTCACTATTTAAAAGTGTACAATTAGGTGATGTTTTTTATTATATTCATAAGGGGGTACAAACACCCACACCATCTCATTCTAGAACTTTTTCCTTGCCCTAAAAAGAAACTTTCTATTCATGAGAATTCACTTGCCATTTCCCCTTTTCTCAGGTCCTAGCAACCATGTATATACTTTTTGTCTCTGAGTTTACCTATTCTGGACATTTCTTATAAATAGAATCATACATTATGTGTATGGTTCCTTTAATTTTGGTTCCAACCAGTTTGGCCTTAAACACAACTGGGACCTTGAGAAGAAAGATGATAATATTTTAAAATAACTGATCTATAAAGCTTTCACATAAATGACATTCCATTTGGACAGGTTATAATTTAGATATAAAAAGGTCAGAGTTTCCCACTTCTTATCACTGAACTATTTCCCCTCAGTACTCAGAAATCAGTTTCACTGGTCACAGACTGACACACTGCTCCTTCTTTAGAAAATAAGAATTAAGCCTTTTTCGATTTTAATGTATGAAGTGGGAATATTCAAATCAAAGGAAGCTATGTTTCTTAAGATTTCATTCAATTTTTACATGACTGACTTTTTTTACTTTAAAAAAGTTGAAGTATTCTTTGCTAACTGATTTTCGCATTCTAGTTCAAAGGATAGCAGAATTTTTCTGTAAAAAGCCAAATAGTAAGTATGTTATGATTTGCAGGCCATGCTGTCTCTGTTGTATCTGGTCAGCTCTGCTGCTGTAGTGCTAAGAGCCACAGACATGCATACATGAATGTAACTGTGTTCCAATAAAACTTTATTTATAAAAACAAAAAAGTCAATTGATCAGGCTAGTGAAGGCAGTAGCAAGGGGTGGGGAGGGATGTTGGTAGCTTCTTGGTTCCCACCTCCACTTCTTTAAGATACAGCAGTGAGGCTATGGCAGAACCGTAGCCCACACCATTATGGACAATGCTGCCCTCAGTTGCTGCTCCATTGCGGACCCCAGCACCAAGGATTTTCTATTGCTGTAGACATGCTACAAATTAAAGATCCTAAGAAGTCATCAGAATTTTATACTAGAATTCTTGGAATGATGCTACTTCAAAAATTAGATTTTTCCCACTATGAAATTTTCACTGTATTTCTTGGCTTATGAAGATAAAAATCATATCCTCAAAGATTAAGATGAAAAAGAAGCATTGGTATTCTCCAGAAAAGCTGCTCTTGAACTGACACACAATTGAGGTACTGAAGATGATGCAACTCAGAGTTACCACAATGGCATTTCCAATGCTTGAGGATTTGGTCATATTGGAATTTCTGTTCCTGATGTACATGGCACTTCTAAACAATGTGAATAACAAATCAAATTTGTGAAGAAACCTGATGATGACAAAATGAAAGGCCTCACATTTATTCAAGATCCTGATAGCTACTGGATTGAAACTTTGAATACCAACAAAATGATAGCTATTATTTAGTTTTATGAGAATAGTTCTTTGTGATTTCAATGAAGACATTGTAGAGAAAAAAAGGAAACAATATGGTTCAAGATAATCATATAACAGAAGCATTGAGGACTGATGTATCATTGTCTCAATTCAAATTATACTTAAGTCCATTTCCTCTTCCTATTTCACCTAACTGTTAAGTCATTCTGGCTCTAAAGTAGTACTTTATCTTATGCCCTTGAATGTAATTTTGTAACTTTACTTTTTAAAGTAATAATTACAGCAGTTACCCCCAGATGCTGTGTTGGCCTTCACCTGTCTCCTAAACAAGAAATCTTTTCAAGCCTTCCTTTGTATCATCAGTTTCAAGAAAATATTTAACATGTTTTTCCTATGGATATCTTCTGGGGTTTCATACCTCAGAAATAACCTTTCCCAATTAAAAGTACAGAAAACACTGAACAAAAATGAAACCTCATGTGTACTTCAAACAATATGAAGTGTTTATTTTACAAAAGAAAGTTCTCTTGGGAGCAATTCAGAATCAATGCTGACAAGGATGTTGATTTATAAAGTATCTCCCAAGTTCAAGGACTAACTTGATTTGTTTAGGAAGAGGAGGAGGAGGAGGAAGGAATCCTATTTACTGATACCCAGACACTGGACAAGGCTGTTGTTAGGCATGGCATCATTAAGGAATCCACGCAGGACAGCAAGTCAAAATTTAACAGATTTATTGAGGTGAGGAAGCAGGGAGAAGGTAGGTGGGAAAGTGAAAGGGAGAAAGCAAATAGGATCCTGAAAATGATTTTTACCTGGGGAGCCAGTGAAAGGAAAGAGAAAATGGCTCCCATTCTTTGTTCTGGGAGCTGTTTTAAAGGTACAGTGATGCCAGGAGGGGAGGGTGCCTACTAGGTGTCGTGTCATCCCTTGATTGGAAGGGGACTTGTTAACTTATGATTTGAATGGTTGCTGGTGTTCTGACACAATGCTCTGTCTCTCAAACATCAGGTTCTGCAGAAGAAGCTGAGGGAAAGAAGCTGAGGGGCCCCCAGTTCATGGGCTCCATTTTAAAAGTTCTTTTTCTGAGGCCTGACAGCTGTCACATAGTTTTTTTCATTTAATTCTCACAACTATCTTATGAAAAACCAGGACATATACAATAACTTTAATAAATTGAAGGCAATATAAATAAGCTCAAGTCCTCAAGATCTCATCATCATGTTTAGTATTTAGATTGTGACTCAAATATTAGTACCTCACAATACCTCCACTGCTAATCTCCTGATAAAACTTGGCCAAGTTCAAATATTGTCATCTCAGCTCTCAGGCCTTATTACCACAGTAAGGAATAAGCAATGGAGGAGGTCTGGAGCACATGACTTCCCTGAGGACAGCCAGGTGACTCCTGCACAGGATGTACTTACTTTACTTCTGAAGAGTCTCTATCCTAAGGTTTTCATTATGACTTTAACCACTTATTATAAATTATATTCAGTGATAACATAACACTGTTGTCAGAAATCAGCTAAATGATCTTCCCTGTTATGACTGATACTTGATTGGTTTTAAAAATCAAGTGATTTTGAAAATCTCTTGTGATCTTAAGAATAAAAACATCTAACTAATGGTTGCCATGGTCAGGTTCATGTGTCAACTTGGCCAAGTGGTGGGACCTGTTTTCTGGTTGGGCAAGTGCTGGCTTGTCTGTTGCAATGAGAACATTTCATAAAATTAAATCAGGATCACATCAACTGCATCCACAGCTGATTCCATTTGTAAGATAAGTGCCCCATTGTGCAGGTGGGCAACAAAAGCGATGACGGCCACCACGAGCTGGCACTGAGGGATGGAGCCACCTATGCGCTGGAGTGGAATTGTGTCTTCTTGGAGACCTCGGCAAAGACCGATGTCAACGTGCGGGAGCTGTTCCTATGCTGCTGACCCACAAGTAGAAGCCCGCCGGCTGCCTCCAGATCCCCCAGAAGAAAGCTGAGGTGCTCAAGACCACCAAGAAGCTGCTTGACAAATGCATCATCATGTGAGCTCTGGGCCTCAGGATCACAACCTGCCTCTCCTTGCAGTGTGTGGAAGGCATGGACTACTCCCAGCATGATGTGTCGCCTGTCTGTGATTGACTTTTTTGTTTTAAAGTATGTGCTGTGGCTTAGGCTGTTTAAAAAATAGGTGTCAATAAATGCCCCTTGTGAGTTGATAACTTTTCTTTTTCTCAGCTGAGAGATTTCAACTTGCTAAAACATCAACATTTGAGGAGGGAAAAAAAAAATGAGAGCATGATCCATTTACAGGAAATGAAACCTGGGCAGAAGAACTTTGGAGAAAATGTCTTTCAAAAGAGAATAAAATACAGAAATAAACTGAAAGATGCCACAGTCCCTTGTGTAACCCTATTATTGTGTTTGCTTTAAACATTTCAAATCCTGTTAATGTCTGATATTTCTTTTCATAGTGTATGTATTTCTTAAGTCGTGTATTTGTGTAACAAATGTTTTGACAAATCGCTGTAAGAAAGATATGCTAAAAGACATGAAAAATCTGTAGTTGATCAATGATGTATATAAAATTGTGAAAGTGAACCTGCTTGCCAAAGATGTGCTAGCTATTTCTTATGTCATTAAAAAATGTTTGGGTACTCCACATAGTTTAAAAAAAAAGTGCTGTGTGACTTAATAAAGCTATTTCTGCATGTAAAAAAGGGGGGGGGGAGTGTCTTCTGCAATGAGTGATGCTCAATCTAATTAATGGAAGCCTTCTAAGGAGGATTCAGAAGAGACAGACTTCTTCCTGCTTTGGCTGGTGAGCCTCCCCTGTGGAGTTCATCCAGACCCTCCATTGGAATCATAGGCTTCACAGCCTGCCCTGTGGATTTTGGACTCTGTGTTCCCATGGTCACATGAGAAACTTTTATAAATATTATATTTGTGAGCATTCCCTGTTGATTCTGTTTCTCCGGAGAACCCTACCTAATACCTCTTGGTACTAGGAGTGGTTCTTAAGAAACAGAATCCAAAAAATGGGTTTTTATGAATGGTTTTCTACTCTGACTGGACTAAAAAGCACTAAGGACTCTGATTCCCATAATCAGAATGACACTCCTAATCCATGGAGTGGGTTGGCAAAAGAGATAGTCAAAATATCACCATTTGATTCTCCCAATGCTTCGCTTGTACAAAGCCAGGCTCTGGGGGATAATGTTTTTGACACTTTTACAGAGTTTTGTGGAAATAAGAGGTATAGAGATGTTGGCTGGTTGTTGTTAGATACACTGGCTACCTTAAGGAGTGAAAGGGATGGGCTTAAGGCTTTAAACGAGAAGCTTAAGCAACATCTGACAGATGTAGATGTTTCTATGAGTATCCTGAAGGAAAATCTTATTTCCTGTAGCCATAGACTTGAGATCTCTGAAAATCAGACTCAGAATCTTATTGTTAGAGTAGCAACTTTACAATGTAAACTGAAATCTCAATGTTGCATGGTGTGTGCCATTAAAGTGAGGGCATTGATTGGAAAGAAGTGGGACCCTGAAAAATGGGATGGTGATATATGGATTGATAATGATGTCAGGGGTGAGGTTGAAACCCTAGGTCATGCTGAGTCTTCTCTAGATAACCCTGTAATATTTTTCCCTGAGGACATAGCTGCCCCACCTCCAGCCTGCCTTGAGGAGTTGGCCACGCAATCTCCTCCTAAAGGGATTAGCCCTAGAGTGATTAATCCTGTTTCACCAGATGAAACTGCAAATGAATGCCCTGGAGCAAATGGGTTGGAAGATATTTCTGATTCTTTTCATGCCCAACTCCACCACCCCTCATTTCTTCCAGAACCATAACTAGACTAAAGTCCCAACAGGCCCCTAAAGGTGGGGTACAAAGTATCACACACAAGGAGACATGTTATACTCCAAAAGAACTATGTGAGCTTTCCAATTTATATAGGCAGAATCAGGGGAATATGTGTGGCAATGGATTTTAAAGGTGGGAGGAATATAAGGCTGGGTCAGGCTGAATTTATTGATATGGGCCCACTAAGCAGAGATCCTGCATTCAATGTTATAACTTGAGGGGTTAGAAAAGGTATTAACAGTTTGTTTGGGTGGTTGGTTGAAACATGGATCAAAAGGTGGCCAAAGTTACCTGAGGTTGAAATGCCAGAACTACCCTGGTACAGTGTAGATGAGGGGATCCAGAGACTTAGAGAGATTGGAATGTTAGAGTGGATTTATCATGCAAAGCCTGCTCTTACACCCCAGGAATGTCTGGAGGATGCACTTTTTACCAGAACAGTGGGAAATAAATTTGTGAGACTAGCACCATCATCCCAGAAGAGCTCTGTAGTTGCATTTCTCTGTAGGTTAGCTATTACTGTAGGAACTGCTGTCACTGAGCTGGAATCCTTAAACATAATGGGGATGATGGGATCCTGAGTTGGCAGAAGCCAGGTGGCAGCACTTAATTGCCAAAGACAGGGTAGACATGGCTATTATAATAGACAGCAAACTCAAAGCAGGAGTCAAAATTATATGACTCGCAGAGATTTGTGGCATTGGGGTACCTAGAAATACAGGAAAGGCAGTCTACTAAATTCTTGTTCGAAGCTGTATAAACAAAAGAGTTCTAGGTCAAGTGAACAGAAGTCTAACTTGAATTACAAAAACACGAGTCACAGCCCCTTAATCAATTTCCAGACTTGAGACAATATACAGACCCAGAGCCCCTTGAATGAAGGGGAGACCAGGTTCCTGTAGGGGAGAACCCTGCTACACTGCCACAAATTTATACTGTTAATCTTCCTCCAAGCCTTCCCCAAGGAGACCGATGGCCTTTTATCAGGGCAACTGTGCACTGGGGAAAAGGAAATGATCAGATATTTCAGGGATTATTAGACACTGGTTCAGAAGTGACATTAATTCCAGGGAACCCAAAACGTCACTCTGGTCCATCAGTCAGAGTGGGGGCTTATGGAGGCCAGGTGATCAATGGGGTTTTAGCTCAGGTCCATCTCACAGTGGGTCCAGTAGGCCCCTGGACCTATTCTGTATTTATTTCCCCAGATCCAGAATGCATAATTGGTATATACATACTGAGCAACTGGCAGAATCCCCACATTGGCTCTGTAACTCATGCAGTGAGGGCTATTATGATGGGAAAGACCAAGTGGAAGCCAATAGAACTGCCTCTACCTAGTAAAATAGTAAATCAGAAGCAATACTGGATTCCCCGAGGGACTGCAGAGATTACTGCCACTCTTAAGGGCTTGAAGGATGCAGGGGTGGTTATTCCCACCACATGCCCATTCAACTCTTCTATTTGGCCAGTGCAGAAAACAGATGGCTCTTGGAGGATGACAGTGGATTATTGTAAGCTCAACCATGTTGTAACTCCAATTGCAGCTGTTATTCCAAATGCGGTATCATTGCTTGAGCAAATCAATACATCTCTTGGTACCTGGTATGCAGCTTTTGATCTGGCAAATGCTTGTTTCTCAATAGCTATTAGTAAGGACCACCAGAAAACAGTTTGCTTTCAGCTGGCAAGGTCAGCAATATGCTTTCACTGTCCTACCTCAGGGGTATTTCAACTCTCCAGCTGTATGTCATAATCTTGTCCCAGGGACCTTGATTGTTTCTCTGTCCCACAAGACGTCACTCTGGTCCATTATATTGATGATATCATGTAGCTTGGACCTAGTGAGCAAGAAGTAGCAACTACTCTAGACTTACTGGTGAGGCATTTGCATGTCAGAGGATGGGAGATAAATCCAACAAAAATACAGGGCCTTACACTTCAGTGAAATTTCTAGGTGTCCAGTGATGTGGGGGCATGTTGAGATATCCCTTCTAAGGTGAAGGATAAGTTTCTGCATCTGGTCCCTCCTATGACCAAAAAAGAGGCACAATGCCTACTTGGTCTCTTTGGATTTTGGTGACAACATATTCCTCTTTTAGGTGGGCTGCTCTGGCCCATTTATTGAGTGACCAGAAAAGGTGCTAATTTTGAGCAGAGACCTGAAGAAGAGGAGGCTCTGTGACAGGTCCAGGCTGCTGTACAAGCTGCTCTCCCACTTGCGCCATATGATCCAGCAGATTCAATGGTGTTGGAAGTGTCAGTGGCAAATAGAGATTCTGTCTGGAGACTTTGGCAGGCCCCTATAGAAGAATCACAACGCAGACCCTTAAGATTTTGGAGCAAAGCCTTACCATCTGCTGCAGATAATTACTCTCCTTTTGAGAAACAGCTTTTGGCCTGCTACTGGGCCTTAGTTGAGACTGTATGCTTAACCACGGGACACCAAGTTACCATGAGACCTGAGCTGCCTATCATGAGCTGGGTGTTGTCTGACCCACCAAACCATAAAGTTGGGCGTATTCAGCAGCACTCTATTGTAAACTAGAAATAGTATATATGAGATAGGGCAAGAGCAGGCTCTGAAGGCACAAGTAAGTTACATGAAGAAGTGGCCGAAATGCCAATGGTCTCCACTCCTGCCACATTACTTTCTCTTTCCCAGACCAGAGCTATGGCCTCTTGGGGAGTTCCTTACAGTGAATTGACTGAGGAAGATAAAACTCAGGCCTGGTTTACAGATGGTTCAGCATGATATGCAGGTACCACCCAAAAGTGGACAGCTGCAACACTACAACCCCTTTTTGGGTGTCCTTGAAGGACAGTGGTGAGGAGAAATCCTCCCAGTGGGGAGAACTTCGAGCAGTGCACCTCGTTGTTCATTCTGCTTGGAAGGAAAACTGGCCAGAGGTGCATTTGTATGCTGACTCATGGGCTGTTGTTAATGGTTTGGCTGGATGATCAGGGACTTGGAAAGACCATAATTGGGAAATTGGTGACAAAGAGGTCTTAGGAAGAAGTATGTGGATAGACCTTTCTGGGTGGGCTAAAAACATGAACATATTTGTTTTCCATGTGAATGCTTACCAGAGGGTGACTTCAGCAGAGGAAGGTTTTAATAACCAAGTGGATAAGATGACCCATTCTGTGGATATCAGTCAGCCTCTTTCCCCAGCAACTCCTGTCATTGCCCAATGGGCTCATGAACAAAGTGGTCATGGTGGTAGGGATGGAGGTTTTGCATGGGCTCAGCAGCATGGACTTCCACTCACCAAGGCTGACTTGGCTACAGCCACTGCTGAGTGCCCAATCTGCCAGCAGCAGAGACCCACACTCAGCCCCCAATATGGCACCATTCCCCGAGGTGACCAGCCAGCTACATGGTGGCAGGTTGATTACACTGGACCACTTCCTTCATGGAAGGGTCAGCGATTTGTTCTAACAGGAGTAGACACATACCTTGGATATGGGTTTGCTTTCGCTGCACGCAATGCTTCTGCCAAAACTACCACCCATGGGCTTACAGAATGCCTTATCCATTGTCATAGTATTCCACATAGCATTGCTTCTGATCAAGGAACACACTTCACAGCAAATGAAGTGTGGGAATAGGCACATGTGCATGGAATTCTCTGGTCTTACCATGTTCCCCATCATCCAGAAGCAGCTGGATTGATAGAATGGTGGAATGGCCTTTTGAAAATTCAATTACGGTGCTAACTAGGTGGCAGTACCTTGAAAGGCTGGGGTAATGTTCTCCATGAAGCTGTATATTCTCTGAATCAGTGTCCACTGTATGGTGCTGTTTCTCCCATAGCCAGGATCCATGGGTCCTGGATCCAAGTGGTGGAAATGGGAGTGGCACCACTCACTATTACCCTTAGGGGTCCGCTAGGAAAATTTTTTTTTTTAACGCATAGATACAGAATTTATTGGAAGGATGTTAGGCAATCCAGAGTCTCTGGAGAAGGCTGAAAATGGGTCTGGGAAAGGATCAGGAACCAAGGCAGGCTTGGCACCCCCTAGGAAAATTTTTGCTTCCTGTCCCTGCGACCCTGAGCTCTGCTGGTCTACAGGTTTTAGTTCCAAAAGGGGGAGTGCTTCCATCAGGAGAAACAATGATTCCATTGAACTGGAATCTAAGACTGCCACGTGGTCACTTGGGCTACTCATGCCCCTGGATCAACAAGCCAAGAAGGGGACTGCACTATTGTCTGGGGTGATTGATCCTTACTATCAGGGGGAAATAGGACTGCAACTACACAATGGAGGTAAAGAAGAGTTTTCTTGGAATATAGGAGATCCCCTAGGGTATCTTTTGGTACTACCATGCCCTGTTATTAAAATCATTGGAAAACTGCAACAGCCCAATCCAGGCAGGACTACCAATGGATCTGAAACTTCAGGAATGAATGTTTTGGGTCACCCCACCAGGCAAAGAACCACGGCCAGCTGAAGTGCTTGCTGAGGGTAATGGGAACATGGAATGGGTAGTGGAAGAAGGTAGTGATAAACATGAACTATGACCACGTGATCAGTTACAGAAATGAGGACTGTATGCCGTTTTGTTACTGTTATACTATTTACGTTGTAAGATATCAAGTTTAAGAATGAATATTACCCAAAGACTTGCACCCTATTTTGGACAGAGTTAATGTGTTTCCATTTATACACAGGAGAGTTGTGTATTGGTAGGTGAAAGAAAAAAACGTGTGTTTTAATGTTTTTTATTTAGAAATTAGGTGTGGTTTAATGTGATATATATAGCTGCCAAGTTGACAGCGGGTGGATTGTCATGGTCTGGTTCACATGTCAACTTGGGCAAGTGGTGGTACCTGTTTGTCTGGTTGGGCAAGTGCTGGCCTGTCTGTTGCAATGAGGACATTTCATAAAATTAAATCATGATCACATCAGCTGCATCCACAGCTGATTCCATTTGTAATCAGCCAATGGGAGTGTCTTCTGCAATGAGTGAAGCTCAATCTAATCACTGAAAACCTTTTAAGGAGGATTTAGAAGAAACAGGCTTCCTGCTTTAGGTGGCGAGCCTCTCCTGTGGAGTTCATCCAGACCCTCCATCAGAATCGTCGACTTCACAGCCTACCCTGCATTCCTGCCATCACGTGAGACACTTTTATAAACTTTATATTAGTGAATGTTTTGGTTCTGTTTCTCTAGAGAACCCTAAGTAATACAATGGTTTAACTACATTTCAAGTTTTGCAGACTCTAGTGGAAGATCTTTGTATGATAGGCCATACCAACTGTGCTAGCACTGCTAGAAGTACTTTAGATTTCCCTTTTGCATGGAATGGATTTATGTGAGCAGTTTGAACAAACACTAGTACATTTAAAGTTAAATAAAATTTTGAATGTCTATAAAAAAATCAGTTGATGATAGAGGTATGAGTTTATTTCTCAACTTTTAATTCTATCTCACTGATCTAGATGTCTATTTTTATGTCAGTAGCTAATAACCATGCTTATTATAACTTTGAAGCAAATTTCAAAATCAGAAGTGTGAAACCTCCAGCTCTGTCCTTGTTTGGGATTTGGGGAATGCTACTGGATCTCCTCCATTTACATATGAATTTAAGTGACACCTCAATTTCTGCAGATAGGACAACTGGAATTTTGATAGGAATTCATTCAATCTATAGATCAATTAGGGGAAGCCGCCCATCTTAACAATATAAAGTGCTCGAATCCATTAACATGAGACTTTTTTCCATTGATTTAGGAATTCTAAAATTTCTTTCAGTGATTTTTTATAGCATTCAGTGTACAAGTCTTACACTACTTTTGTTAAATTTATTACTAAGCATTTTAATTTTTGATACTATAACAAATGGAATTGCTTTCTTAATGTTTTTCAGATTAATCATTGCTAGTGTATAGAAATACCATTAATTCCTATATATTGATATACCTTGCAACTTTGATGAACTTGTTTATTAGATCTAATAGTTTTTTAGTGCATACTGCTTGATTTCCTATATTCAAGATCATGTAATGTGCAAATGAAGATAACTTTACTTTCTTCCTTCTAGTCTGTATGGCATTTCTTCCTCCCCCCATCCACCCTACCCACTAATTGCCCTGGATAGAACCTTGGAGGAAAGAGTCCATTCTTTTGATATTAAGTGTGAAATTATCTGTTTTTTCTCATAGCTGTCCTTTATCAGATTAAGTTTTATCTGTTCTAGTTTGTTGTTTTTTAATCATGAAAGGATGTTAGAATTTGTCAACTGCGTTTTTGTGTCTAGTGAGATTATTGCATATTTCCCCCATTATTAATATGGTGTTTTATTATATTAATTGGTTTTCATTTGTTGAACCAACCTTTCATTCCAAGGATAGATCCTACTTGGTCATGGTGTATAATCCCTTTTACATTTTGCTGAATTTGGTTTGCTAGTATTTTATTGCAGATTTTTAATCTATATTTATAAAGGATATTGGTCTTTAGTTTTCTTTTCTTGTGATGTATTTGTCTGACTTTGGAATCAGGGTATGGTCATATACAGTGAGCTGGACATTTGACTTTTCCTCCTATGTTTTGGAAGAGTTTGTAAAAGGTTGGCGCTAATTCTTTAATAAACATTTGTTAGAATTCAGCAGTGAAGAAATCATGCCCTGGGGTTTCTTTTGTGGCAGTTTTTAAATTAATAATTTAACCACATTACTTTTTATAGGTATGTTCAGATTTTATATTTCTTCTTGAGTCTGTTTTGATAGTTTTTTCCCCCTAGGTTTTGTTAACTTCATCTAGGTTATTTAATTTTGGCATACAATTGTTAATAGCATTCCTTATAATACATTTTGTTTCTATAAGGTAGGCATTAGTGTTCCCTCTTTCAATCTTGACTTTGGTAATTTTAATATTCTTTTTCTTGTTGTGTCTAGCTAAAGGTTTGTCAATTTTCTTTATCTTTTCAAAGAACTAACTTTAGGTTTTGTTGATTTTCTTTTCTTTGTACCAGTTATTTCCACTCTAATCTTTATTATTTCCTTCATTCTGACTGTTTTGGGTTTATTTTTCTCTTCTTTTTCCAGTTTGTTAAGTTGGGAGTTCAGGTAATTGACTTGAGCCCTTTATTCTTTTTAATATAGGACTTGTGGCTTTAGATTTCCCACCAAGCACTGCATCTGCTGCATCCCATAAGTTTGGTAAGTTGTATTTTTATTTTCACTTATCTCAAAGTATTTTCTAATATCCTTTGGGATTTTACCTTTGACCCATAGTTATTTGGTGTGTGTTGTTGAATTTCCACATATTTGTGACTATCCCAAATTTCCTTCTGTTACCGATTTCTAATTTCATTATTCAGAGAACATACCTTTATGATTTAAATCCCCTTAAATGTATTGATACCTGTTTTATGACATAATATGTGGTCTTACTTAGAGAATATTATACATGCACTTAAGAAATGTGTGTATTTTGCTGTCTTAGGTGGAGTTCTCTATATAAATAGGGCCAACTGGTTTACCATGTTGTTCAAAGTGTTGTGTATATTTTTTAATCTTGTGCCTAGTTGCCCTTTCTATTATTGGAAGTATTGGAATATCCAACCGTTATTGTTATCACTGATGTGGCCCACTGTATTGGGTTTTGATTAGGTGGATACTTTAGAGATGTGTATCCACCCATTCAAGGTGGGGTTGCTTACTTGAGTCCTTCAAGAGGGAACAAGTTTAGAAAAAAGCTTTAGTGCTGACAGAGCCCACACAGCCAGAGATCTTTGATGACATGGAAGGAAAACACCCCCAGGGAAGCCTTATGAAATGAGAAGAAAAAGCTAGCAGATATCAGCCATGTGCCTTCCCAGCTGGCAGAGGTGTTCCAGATGGTATCAACCTTTCTTGAGTGAATGTAACCTCTTGTGGTGCCTTAGTCTGGACATATTCATGGCCTTAGGACTGTAAACTTCAACTTAATAAATTATCTTTTTAAAAGCCTTTCTGTTACTGGTATATTGCATTCCAGCATCTCTAACAAACTAAAACAGGAGCCTTGAACAAAATGCTCCTGCCATTTTATTGACCAGTGACTGAAGGAAGGGAAAGGGAAAAGAGCTAGGAGTGGAAAAGTACTAAATACTGAGTCAGAGTGGAGAAAAGTGTCTTCAAGCTTTCTTCAATATCCCCAACAAGGAAATCTCAGAAGAGGCACCCAATTAAGGCCTTATTCAAGGGCCTCCAATGCATCACCAAAACGAAGGCACTTGTGCTAGGAATGCAGCTATGCAAAACAAGTGTGGCCATATAGTCAGGCATAAAAGATCATATACATAGGAGTTTGGACAGGAGCCAGTGTCCCCAATTACTTTATGTTATTTTCTTTTAAATCAAATAGCTTAAAGAAGGGGTTAAAATGCATTTATACTAAATTTATATCTACATATATAAGTTTTACTGGAGCTTTTTATTTTTTCATCTGGATTCAAGGTACTGTCTAGTGTTCTTTCATTTCAGCTTAATTGACACTCTTTAGTTTCTGTTGTAGGACAATCCACTTAAACATTTTCTCAGACTTTGTTTATCTGGGAATGTCATAATATCTCTTTTCATTTTTGCATGACAGCTTTGCAGATATAGAATTTTTGATTGGCAGTTTTTACCTTTCAGAACTTTGCATATACCATACCATTGCCTTCTGGCCTCCATGGTTTCTGATGAGAAATTGGCTGTTAATCTTATTGAGGCTCCCTTGTATGCTGTATTGCTTCTTTGTTGCTGTTTTCAATAGTCCTTGTCTTTTGACAGGTTAAGTTGTAGATCAATTTCACTTTAACATATGTGTCATTCATGGAACGTCTTTGATATGAAAATTAATGTTGTCATCAAATTTGGGAAATTTTTGGCATTTATTTCTTCAAATGTTATTTTGTCTCCTTGTCTCTCTCCTTTCCTTCTGGGACATGATTATATGTAGTTGGTGCCCCTGAAGTTGCCCCACAAGTCTCAGAGGCTCCGTTCATTTTTCTTCATTGTTTTTTCTTTATATTCCTCCTACTGGATAACCTGAATTGGCTTACTGCTTTAGTTTGCTAGCAGCCAGAATGTAATATACCAGAAATGGAACAGCTTTTAAAAAGGGGAATTTAATAAATTGCAAATTATCAGTTTTTAGGCTGTGGAAATGTCCCAATTAAAGCAAGTCTGTAGAAATGTCCAACCTAAGGCGTCCAGGGAAAGATACACTGATTTAAGTAGGCCTATGAAATTCAGGATTTCTCTCTCAAGTGGAAAGGCATACAGTAAACACAGTCAGGGATTATCTCTTGGCTGGAAGGGCACAGGGCAAACATGTCATCTGCTACCTTCCTCTCCAGTTCCCTGGAGGCATTTTCCTTCTTCATCTCTGAAAGTCCCTGACTGGTGGACTCTGCTTCGTGGTTCTGAGGCATTCTCTGTTGTGATTTTCTCATGGGTCTGTTGTTCTCTGCTCTCTTTGAATTTCCAGCTTTCTCCAAAAATGCTTCCTCTTTTATAGGATTCCAGTAAAGTAATCAAGACCCACCTGGAATGGGTTGGAGACATATCTCCACCTAATCCAGTTTAACACCCACTCTTGAGTGAGTTACATCCCATGGAGATAATTTAATTAAAGTTTTCAACCTATAGTACTGAATAGGGATTAGAAGAAATGGCTGCCTTACAAAATGGGATTAGGATTAAAACATGGCTTTCTAGGGTATATACATCCTTTCAAACTGGCACATCTATCTTCAAGTTCACTAATTCTTTCTTCTGTCTGCTCAAACCTGGTACTGAACCAGCCCCTCTAGGGAATTTTTCATTTCAGTTATTGCATTTTACAAATTGAAATTTATATTTGGTTCTTTTATATACTTCCTGTCTTTTGATTGATATTAATTTTTGGTGATAATCATACCATGCTTTCTTTTATTCATTAGAGATGGTTTCATTTAATTCTTTGAACACATTTAAAATAGTTAATTTAAATTATTTTATCAGGTAAGTCCAATGTCTGGGCTCCCTCTGGGACAATTTCTATTGATTGTTTTCCCCTGTATATCAGCCTGTTTCAGGGGTCCCTGAAACCAACCCCCTGTCTAGTGATCTCTAGGAAGACTCACAGGACTGATAATATAGCCATTATCATATAATTTTTTTCAGTGAAAGGATACAAAGTAACATCAGTATGCCAGTTTGAAATTATTACATACCCCAGAAAAGCCATGTTTTAATCCAAAAAGTCATGTTTTAATCTTGCAAAAAGCCATGTTTTAATCCTGAAAGCCATGTTTTAATCTTGTGGAGACAGTTGTTTCTTTTAATTCTGATTCAATATTGTAGGGAAATAATATTTGATTAGATTATCTCCATGGAGATGTATCTTGTCCAATTGTGGGTGTGACCATTTGATTAGATGGAGATGCGTTCTAGTTTGCTAGCTGCCAGAATGCAATATACCAGAAACAGAATGGCTTTTAAAAGGGGGAATTTAATGAGCTGCTTGTTTACAGTTCTAAGGCTGAGAAAATGTCCCAATTAAAACAAGTCTATAGAAATGTCCAATCTAAGGCATCCATCCAGGGGAAGATAACCTTGGTTCAAGAAAGCCGATAAAGTTCAGGGTTTCTCCCTCATGTGAGAAGGCACATGGCGAATGCAGCCAGGGCTTTTCTCTTGGCTGGAAGGGCACATGGCAAACAGGGCATCATCTGCTAGCTTTCTCTCCTGGCTTCCTGTTTCATGAAGCTCCCCGGGAGGTGTTTTCCTTCTTCATCTCCAAAGCGCTGGCTGATGGACTCTCTGCTTTGTGGTGCTGCAGCATTCTCTGCTCTCTTTGAATCTCCCATTCTCCAAAATGTTTCCTCTTTTATAGGACTCCAGTAAACCAATCAAGACCCACACAAATGGGTGGAGACATGTCGTCACCTAATCCAGTTTAACAACCACTCTTGACTAAATTACATCATCCAGGGAGATGATCTGATTACAGTTTCATAAATACAGTATTGAATAGGGATTATTCTACCTTTATGAAATGGGATTTTGATAAAACGTGGCTTTTCTAGGGGCATACATCAGTTCAAACCAGTACAAGATGTGACTCCAACCATTCTACCATTCTAGGCAGGTCTTGACTAGTTTACTGGAGTCCTTTAAAAGAGGACACATTTTGGAGAGAGCTTAGAGTAAACAGAGCAGAGCCTACAGAAATGACAGTGCTGACAGAAACTTCAGAGCAGAGCTCACACAGATGCCAACACTTGGAGAACAGAGACACAGATGTTTGGAGATGCCTGGAGCCCAGCATATATCACCATGGGATGTTAAGCAAGCCAGAACATGGAGAGAGCAAAGAGAAGCCAAGAGTGAAAGCCAGCCCTGGAGAAGCAAAATGAGGAACCCTAAAAGAACAGAGGCTGAAAACAATGGAGCACAGGAACAAGGGGCCAGCAGATGCCAGCCATGACTACCCAGCTGACAGAGGTGTTCCTGATCCATTGGCCTTCCTTGAATTAAGGTATGTATACCTGGATGCCTTAGTTTGGACATTTTTATAGGCTTAGAACTGTGAATTTTTAACTTATTAAATTCCCCATTTAAAAAGCCCTTCCAGCTCTGGTATATTGCATTCCAGAAGCTTGCAAACTCAAACAGTCTCTTACAAAAATGCAATCAAGGTGTAGGGTTGGGCTGTAATATCCAGATTAAACTGGGAGAAGAGCCACTTCTAAGATCATTTATGTGACTCTTGGCAGACCTCAAGTCCTTGCTAGCTTTGGGCCAGAAATATCACTTCCTTGCCAAATGGGTCTCACATTGGGCCACTCACAACATGGAAGCTTGCTAACCCCCAGTGTAAGAGCAGAAAGGGTGGTGAGAGGGGGAGAGGAAGTAAGGCAGAAATCAGTTTTTAAACTAATCTCAGAAATGATACCCCATCACTCTTGTTTACTATGTTCATTCTATGCCAATTCCTGGATCTAGCCCTCATCAAAAGGAGGGGACTACAGAAGGATATGAATACCAGGAGGTGGGAATAATTAGGAGCTATTTTAAAGACTGCTGTTCTAGTTAGTAAGCTGCCAGAATGCAATATACTAGAAATGGAATGGCTTTTTTTTTTTTTTTAAATACATGGACAGGCACCAGGAACCAAACCAGGGTCCCCAGCATGGCAGGTGAGAATTCTGCCACTGTGCCACCACTACACCACCCTGGGATGGCTTTTAAAAAGGGGAATTTAATAAGTTGCAAGTTTAAAGTTCTAAGGCTGTGAAAATGTCCAAATTAAGGCAAGGCTATGAAAATGTCTAAGTTAAGGCATCCAAGGAAGGATATCTTGGTTCAAGAAGGCCAGTGATATTCAGGTTTTCTCTCTTACCTGGAAAGGCACATGACAATGTCTATAAGCTTCTCTCCGGGAATCTTCAATGGCTTCCCCAGGGCTCTGTCTGTTCAGTTGGCTCTGCTGGTTCTGGTGGCTCTGTTGGTTCTAAAGCTTTTTCCAAAATGGTTCCTTCTTAAAGGGCTCCAGTAATAAACCCCACTTTGAATGGGTGGAGACACATCTCCACTGAAACCATCTAATCAAAAGTTACCACCCACAAGTGGGTGGGTCACATCTCCATGGAAACAATAAAAATGATACCACCCAACAATATTGAAAGAGGACTAAAGGTCATGGCTTTTCTGGGGTGCACAACAGATTCAAACTGGCACAGGCTGCCTACCACTGTTATTGAGCCACTGTCCAAGAAGTTAAGAACCAATAAGTATACATATGCATATTAAGTAGGGATTCTATTGGTCTTTTTCTAGGCAGATATCAGTTAAGAACCATTTGTATTCCTTTTGGTTTTCTAATTTATTACCATATTTTCCTCACCTATCTTATTTCATACTTCTAAATATATTTGATTCTAGCTAAATAGTCACAACCTTATCTCCTTCCAGGTATTGACTTAATTGCCAACAGGATGAGTGTGTCTGTGTTTACTATTTGCAGAGCCTCTGCTTCTGTATATGTTGTTTTATAGGATGGATCTGAGAGGTCCACTGAATGATACATGTATCGTATTAATAGTAAGAGATGTAGTTTAAGGACACAGTGTATAAAAATAATATTAATGCAGTGTTTGTGATTGAATCATGCTCCCCACAAAAGATGTGTTCATGTCCCTAACCATGATTCAGTGGGCGTGAACCCATTTGTAAATATGACCTTTGAGGATATTATTAGTTAAGGTGTATCCAAACTTAATGAGGGTGGGCCTTAATCTGATATAGCTGAAGTCCTTATAAGCAAAGGAAACTAGACCCTGAAAAAGAAGCCAAAGGGAACAGCCAGAAGCTGGAAGACAATGGAACCCAGAAGAGAAGGGAGCAGATGCTTCTATGTGCTTTGCCACAGAACAGAAAAACCAAATATTGGTAGCCAGCCCCAGAATGACACGATTTTGGGGGAGAAAGCATTGCCTTGCAGACACCCTGATTTTGGGCTTTTCCTAGGCTCAAAACTGTGGAACATTAAATTTCCATTGTTTAAGCCAACTGGTTGTATGGTATTTATTTTAGCATCCAGGACACTTATACCTGTAACAAGTTTCTCTCCTTTTCTTCCATTTTGGTTAGTAACTGGATGCCATCTCTGTAATAAACTGTCTTTATATTCACATTTTTCCTATTATATAGGAGATATAAAACCGAGGTTCCTTTTTTTTTTACAGCAAAGAAACACTTGAACTTCTCAGCTCTAACCTAAGCCTGCTGTTCTACAAAACAGCCTCCAAGCTCATGACTGCATTGTAAATTAATCAGAAAGATGATACTATTTATGACATTCTAGCCTTTTATAATCCAATTCCTTGAGTTCTTCAATAGTTCACAGTAATCTAAATACTAAAGTTCCCAGAACTCTCTACTCAGTTTATTAACTGTTTAAACAGCCATTATCTTGGACCATATGTATGGGGTTCTGGTTGACAAGGAAGGATATACCTGAAGAATTATTTGGGAAGAGATATATTTGAAGAATGGGCTTCCCTAATGATTAAAGAAATCATGAAGATCAGTGATATTAATGTTTTAGGGCAACTGGTTTCTTAGAGCAAATAATACAGAAAAATTATAACAAACAAATTTAGAATTATATTAGGGAACACAATCTATAAACTATAAATATTGTACATGATGTGAATATTATGTAGGGATGTGGTTTTTATAATAGTGAAATGTAAGATAAAATATGTTTTGCCTCTAGCAGTTCATTGTGTTATTGTTTCTAAAAATTTATGGTCTTCCCAATGGGAGGATTATATCTCCTCCCTCTCCTGATGTCAGACTTGAACATAGGCCTTCTGGGAGAATCATATTTTCCTGCCTCATTGACATCAAGCTTGGCCATTATATTTGCTTTTGCCAATGAAATACGAGAAGGGCAGTGTTTATATAATATTGTATTATGAAAAACAACAGATCAGTGGAATTAAATTGAGAGTTCAGAAATAGACCTCACATCTATGGAACTGATTATTGACAAGGTTACCAAGTCCTTTCATCTGGGACACAACAGTCTCTTCAAAAATAGTGCTGGACCTCCTCCCTACATGGTCCAGGACTTCCTGGAGTGAAAGTCTCCCTGGTGACATGGGAGATGATTCCCAGGGATGAGCCTGGCTCTGGCACCATGGGATCAACAATGTCATCCTGACCAAAAAGGGGGAAAGGTGTAACAAATAAGGTATCAGTGGCCAAGAGAATTCAAATAGAGTTGAGAGGCTACTCTGGAAGTCACTCTTATGCAAACTTCAGTTAGAAATTTCTGTTATAGTTTGCCAAACCCTAACCAAAGCCACTTCTGCCAATCCTAAAAAACACCCACAGCATTATGTAAGATTCTAGAAAGGTTCCATGCACTAGCATAACTTTCCAGAAACCTACAACCTCCAGATGGATCTCTGGACCAGATAAGTCCTGAAATGCAGAGGGCCCAGCCTCCCCAGAACATCTAGTACCATCCCCCATCCCATATTATTGGCAGCCCCTTCCAACATGAAAAAATCAGAATGGGCATAGCCCAAATACTCCCTAAAGTGTTGGAGAAAGATCAAAAGTGACGGTGGAGATATATAGAGAAGGAAGAGTTTAACAAATGAGTATGATTGCTGAATCATTATATTGATATTTCTTTCAGTCGCCAGTATCTTAGAGCCACTAGAAGTAAAAACCTAAAATGGTAGACTTGTAACCCATACCAAACTCTGAAATCTGTTCTACAACTAATTGTTGCACTGTGCTTTGATATTTATTGCTTTCTTGTATAGATGGTATTTTTCACAAAAAATTCAAATTTTTGATAAATGCACAACTATATGATGCTATTGTGAACCACTATTGCACACTTTGGATGATTACATCATATGTGAATACATAATATATAACAATAAAAAATAAATGTGCTGGAAGATCTGAATATCCATATCCAAAAGAATGTACATCACACTTTATACAAGCATTAACAAAATGATAAAAGACATAAATATAAGAGCTAGGACCATAAAATTCCTAGAAAGTGCAGGAAAGCATCTTAAAGATCTTGTGGTAGGTTGTGGTTTCTTAAACTTTATATCCAAAGCATATGCAACAAAAGAAAAAATAGAGAAATGGGACTTTCTCAAAACTGAATACCACTGGCATCAAAGAATTTTGTGAAGTAGGTGAAAAGGCAGCCTATTCAATGGGAGAACTATTTGGAAACCACATATCCAATAAGAGTTTAATATCCAGAATATATAAAGAAGTCCTACATCCCAACAACAAAAGACAACATAATTAAAAAATGGCCAAAAGGCTTGAATAGACATTTTTCCAAAAAGGAAATATAAATGGCTAAAAAGCACATGAAAAGATGCTTAACATCACTAGCTATGGGGAAATGCAGATCAAAACCACAATGAGATATCACTTCACACCCCCTAGAATGGCACTATTAAATAAATAGGAAACTACAAGTGTCAGAGAGGATGTGGCAAAAGAGGAACACTTATTCTGCTCGTGGAAATGCAAAATGGTAAAGTCACTGGAAGACAGTTTGCAGTTCCTCATGAATCTAAGTATAGAACTGCCATATGATCTGGCAATCCCACTGCAAGATATATACTCAGAACGGAAAATAGGGAAGCAAACATACATTTGCACACCAATGTTCATAGCAGCTCTATGTATTCAGAACTACAAAAAGATGAAAACAACCCATGTTCATCAACAGATGAGTAGATAAATAAAACATGATATACACATGCAATGGAATATTATTCAGCTGTAAGAAGAAAGGAAATCCTTAAGCATGCAACAACATTGATGAACACTGAGGATATGTTGAGTGAAATAAGCCAGACACAGAAGGACAAATGTATGATCTCACTAAAATGAACTGATTGTAATGAGCAAATTCACGGAATTAATATCTAGAATAGAGGTTACCAGGAGATAGAATGGCTTAGAGTTTGGGGAACTGATGCCTAATTTGCATAAAATTTTATTACGGTTGACTTTAAATGTTTAGAAATGAATAGAGGGGAAGGTATGGGTTGTGTATGATATTAGAAGGAAAGTTACAGGATGAAATGGACTGTAACAATGAATTCCATTGTGGACAATGAATGTGGTTAATGTTCAAATATAAGAATGTTCTTACATGAACCAGAAAAATGTACATCACTATTAAAAGGTGCTAATAATAGGGTGATAGATGGGAAAAATACACTTAATGCAAACCATGGCATATTATTAGTAATAATATATTATTGATATTCTCTCATCAGTTGTAGAAAGATACCTCATCAATGTAAGTGGCAATAATAGGGGTGGTATTAGGGGTATGGAGTTTTTATCTTTGGAGTAATAAATATTTTCTAAAATTGATTGGAGCTATGAATGCACAACTCTGTGATTATATTGAGAGCCACTGAAACTAAAATCCAAGAACAGAACTTTGGAAGTTTCCCAGTGAAAAGGCTGGCTCTGAAGTCCATGGGTTGAGAAGTTTTTATTCCATGATTGGTGGCAAGTATCACTCATTTTAGGACAGTATACACAAGGGAGAGAACTAGTCATACATTAAACAAAACATTAAAAACATTTAACATTTTTTAAATGGACATAAAAGATAAAAATAGAACACAAGAAAACTTTAAAATACTATAATTACCCTATGAGAGATCAGAGGTTATATCACATAAGTACAGAAAGTTATTTAGAAAGAAAAATTAGAGAATATAAAGAGCTCTTTGAAATTAAATGATGATCAATTTAAAATAAGTGAGATTGGAACACAAAGTCAACAAAATTTCCTAGAGTAGAATTAAAAAAAAAAAAAACAGAAAATAGGAGAGAAAACATATTTGGAGCCACAACCCACAAAAAATCCTTCCCATCAAATATAAATTCCAGAAAGAGAGAACAAAAAATCTAAAGTAGAGAAGACTGTCAAAGAAAAAAATTCCCAGAAAAATTCTCAGACCTGGAAAGCACCCACCTAATAAATTTTTTTAAAAAGATCCACACCAAGCAGAGAAATAATGAAATATCAGTACTTTGAGGATATAAGTGGCAATATTTGAGGGTGGATACAAAAGACATGTACAGAAGAACAGAAAACAAATGGTTTTAGATTTCACAACATGAGCTACTGTTACTAGACAAAGGCAGTCTGGTATGGATTGTGTATGGCATTAGAAGGAAAACTGATGAATTCACTGCTGGTGGAAATGCAAAATGGTAAATTCACTGGAAGACAGTTTTGCAGTTCCTCGGGGATCTAAGTATAGAGCTGCCATATGATATTTTTTGCCTGATGTGCTCAAGTGACCAATTCATGAGACACCAGCTTTCAAAGAGAGAAAAAGTTTATTCCTGGGCATGAAACAGGAGATCAGTTGGCCTATCAACTCAAAATCTGTCTCCCCAAACTGCAGTAATTCTGATAGCTTTATAGTATTAAAAGATGGGCAGGTTTTAGTATAATGAGACACTGGCCCCAGATGATGTAATTAGAGGTAATTTCTTTATTGAGCATGGGCAGATTGGTTATATGCTTAGTCACAGAACATATATAAGAAAATGGTGGCCTTAATATGATGATGGGTGTGATTTTTAGTACTGTACTGAGGTATAGGTGACTTATAAGTTAAAGTCTAAGCTACTATATGTGTCATGTGGGCCCATTTTGATTAGATCTAGTTTTGATTATCAAGATAACTTTGGATTTGGGGTGTGTTAGTTCTGGGTCAAGACCCATCATTAATAAACATCAGAGGCTGTCTTTAGTGATAACAAGACTCTAAAGTTGAAGAACTGGATAAATGGATACAAGTGAAGACTATTCATAAATTTTTTACAGTCACAAGGTACAAGATAAAGCCTATACTGTCATTATCAGGGATCAAGGGAGCTGGATTACATTTTAAAGATTTCAGCTATTTCCCTCTGCTACACCAATATACTAGACAGCAAAAAGGAATATCTATACAGTGATTTAACAACCATAATCATACCTTAAATACTAGTTCTTCAGTTATAACTCCTCCCTTTCATTTGATAATTCTCTCCTAATCTTGAGGGATATCTAGGTTATAACTCTTCTATCTTCTTTATGGTTGAAAGAAAGATGTCATTATGGGACAGAGGGATGAAACTGATTGTTGTCTTTGGAGAATCTGGCACTTTTGGATTTCAGAGCTTATCTGGCATTGGAACAATCCAAAGGCTTTAAGTCCTTGAAAAACAAACTTAGTAAGTAAAACCCTTATAGAACCAAGGGTATCCAAAATTGGGGCTTCACAAACTATGGCAGTTTGCAATATCTGGCTTAAACTTGAATAAGAGGAACCTCTAAAATGACCTCTTGACTCAATTTGAAATCTCTTAGCCCTTGAAATTCCATTTCTTTTCCCCGTTTTGGTCAACTAGTCCCACAATGCCAGGACTAGTCTCAAACCCCTGGAAGACATGTTCCATGTAGAAGGAGGTCAGAGTTTGGCTTAGAGAGACCATACTGGTCTCTGGCTAAGACTCTTAGGCATTAATTATAAGTAGGCTCTGCTTTGCCATTACAGAAAAAAGTTTCATAAGGGCAGGCCTCAAGATTGAGGCCTTGGCTTATTAAATTGGGAGCCCTATTACTTAAGAAAATATCAGGAATTCCCCAGGTCAAGAAGTTTAATAGTTCCACTTTTTCTCCAGTCCCTCAAGGAACTTTGCAAATACTTTCTCATTTTCTGCCTAAAATACTCTGGGTATGTACATTAACTTGTATAGAATATTAAGATGTTATTCCTTATTCTAGGTTCCATGTCAAGTAAAGCTGAACTAGGTTGTTTAAATAAAATGACCAGATAGGTTAAATTAGATAGTGTGCCACAGATAATTTAAATTTTGGACAAAACAAACATCTTTTCTTTTGGTCTTACACAAAAACGAAAATTTTAGAATATAGACAATATTGTCTTTTACCTTGCATTTCGATTTGCCTTAGTTTTAACCAGATCACTTTCAATCACATCTTTAATTGGAGGCTGATCTCTTTTTAAGATTTTTTAAACACTTGCTGTATGGAGTAATGCTGACTTCCAGAGTTGGAAAAATAACTCTGAGTCTCAGGTGACACACAGATACTTATAGATCCAGGGAACTACCAGGTTATACAAAGAGCAAAGAATTTGAGAATTTATAAATAACAGTTAAAGTTCACAATTTAAGCCTTAATTTTCTTATAAGTATTTTTAAATGAAGCTATGTTCAGAAATAAAAGCATTTGACAGTTCTCTTATATTGACAAACCATAGCAGAGGCTTTGTTCTGTTTCACCTTTATACATTAATCAAAGTTATTTTAATTAATAGATAAAATATAATTTATATATTTGTCCTGACTCTCTTTAGAAGTCTCTCTTTGTTGCAGATGAAGCTCTCACCTATAGCTGATCACATATACTTTTTAAAATTTGATCACATATTTTTAGAGAAGCATTAGAGCAAAGCAGCACAACTGACAAGTGAATTTGGTTGTTTCTATGATCTGTAGCCTTTTTCTAAGAATAACTAAAACCATGACTATCAACATCATACCATTGTTTAACATCACAGACATTAGTATCAGTATATAACATGGACAGTGAGAACATTGTCAAGTCTTTAAGGAATTTTTATATAATCTCTAAATATATGAATAACATTTACTTATATAAATTTAGCTAACAATAGGATAGAAAATCCCCTTTAACCACTGTAATACTTTCTGAACACCTCCTATGTAATATTTTAAACTATCTTAGCACCTCACTTTTACAAGATGAAGGAACAAATTCTTTCTAACAGTTTTTCCCTTAAAAGTGAGTCTTGTCTTCTGAAATAAAGGATGTTAAAACCAGCAAAACATTAACAAGGATATTATATTGATGTAAATTCTTTGTCTTTTAAAAAGACAGAGTACTCAGATGATTAAGAAAAACTTTAAAAAACTTTTCATTAAGAGCAGACTAACAATCTGAATTATTTTAATATTTTAATAGAGAAAACTAAACTTTTGTTTTGTATGAACATACAGTTTGACAAAAAAAGCCTTTTAAAAATATATTATAAATGATATATTAAAATTTTGTTCAGCATTGCCTATGACAGAATACACTTTTATAAACCTTCTTTAACTTTCCATATTCATTCAGGGCTTGTAGTCAGCACACAAACAAAATCCACTTTAATCAGAGAATACAGTAAAATAATAGTATGGAAAATTATAAAAATACCATCCATCCCACCTATAGTCTAAAGCTTTTTGAACATGCCTACTTCCTTCTAATAACAGTATTCATTAAGGGGAGAAGAGACAGAGATACTACAAAATAATGGGAAGAGGAAGACATTTATGCTTGAGTTTAGAACACAGCCAGGCGCTTATGTATTTAATACTCACAACAAACATGATTATTTTGCAATATATGGCCTAAAATCTCAGTCCAGTCCAGCATTCCCTTCAAAGGTCAAAAAAAGTCCTAAGTTTGAAATATAATCAGCTTTTCAATAATTAAGGGATTTATAGCCAGAAAAAACTTCAAATTTTTCTCAACACTATTCCCAAATGCTAAATAATACCAGGAATATTTTAGTTCACAAAATTAAGTCATGGCTTTTTAAAACCAGTTCAGAGCTCTATTTGTTTAAATGCTACTTTCTTATTTTAAAGGTTTTACAAGTGACATCTTTTCTATGAGGTCTTCTTAAGTCATTATTTATTTATCTGCTTTTTAAATTCTTCCATCATTTTCATTACTTTATTACTACAAGTATATTCTAACTAAAATATAAACTATTTGAAGCTAAGAATTATGTCTTCCCTATTCATGACAGCACTTACTAATGAAAATTTACCACGACAAATTCAAATTCTACCAAATACTGAGGTAATAAATGGCTAAGTACTAAAAGACAGAGTCTTTAAAATCCAGGTAATCAAGGATATTAAAAAATTCATTTATATTTCTTACTAAATAATTAACTTATTTCTTACATAGAATATATTTGAAGCATCAGCATATTCTTATTTTATTATTCAATTTTAAAATTCCTGCTATTGGAGGTTTAAAAAGATCTCTTTGTTTTTATAACATCTTAAAATAACTAACAACCTTAAAAGTACATTGTCTGTCAAGTTCTGGAAAATATACTGTAATTGTTTAATTTATCCCAAGGCTAAATCCAGGGAAACTTTTCTTTCAAAGACCTTTCATTTTACTTATGAAATTTGGTAATTAGATTATCTTTAGTTATTCCTATCCCAAGACTATCCATATTTTAATGATGATCTAATTACTACAGTCACCATTGGAAAACAATAATTTTAACAAATGTGGCCTATTCTGCAGCAGTTCTTCTATGCCTACCATTTATAATCTTCAGGCCCAGTTTAAAGTACTGTAAACCACCCCCTCCCATCTTTCAGTGCCCAGTCCTTCCTTCAAGGCTGCCTTAGGTACTTAGACCCTGGGGGCAGGAATAGGTGGGACAGAAGAATGAAGCCTGGCTTGATGAACTTGGATTTAAAAGTTTTAGGTGAGGGTCCTAGAATTTCAGAATTCCTACACCTTTCTTTTAACTATTTCTAATTACTAGATCTATTTCAGTTAAAGCTGTGTCCCATAAAATTGGAAAAGGTCTTTGCCTTTAGTGATCAGAAGACTCTAAAGTTGAAAAACTGGATAAATGGGTACAAGTGAAGGTTAGTCACAAGGCTTTTACAATCACAAGGGCACAAGAGAAAGCCTATACGATCATTATCAGAGATCAAGGCAGCTGGATTAGTTTAAAGATTTCAGCTATTTCCCTCTGTCTACTCCAACATTCCAGGCAGCAAAAAGGGATATCTATATAATGATTCAGCAACCATAATCATCCCTTAAATCCTAATTTCTCAGTTACACTACTAGAAAACTGTGAAGTGATGCCTTCAGAGTTGGCCATAATCCTGCGACATTTTCTGTTACCCCATCCCAAAGAATCACACACATGTAGGAAATAACCCCACCCATGAAACAACCCTGTCTGCAATCATACATGCACACCTGTCCTTCAGCAAATGCCAAAAGAAGCACAAACCCTGTGTCGGACCATGCTGCTGGCACTGGGTTTTCCTCTTTCAGGACCATTTTCAGGGTCACCTTAACAGGGCTAAAACCCCTGGAGACCCTAGTTTTGGGGGAAATAAAATTAAAAACAAGTTATTCAAAACTTGTGCTGACACTCCCTTTATCTAGTGTATGGACAGATGAGTAAAATAATTAGGACAAAAAAAGGGAGGGAATAAGGGTCATGGGATGTTTTAGATGTTTTTTTAGTCATTATTTTTATTTTTATTCTTATATATATATTTTTTTCAATAATGAAGATGTCCAAAAATTGATTGTGGTGATGATTGCACAACTGTATGATGATACTGATGTTACTGGACAGTGGTCGTGGATTCTTTTTCCTGACGTGCTCAATAACCTATTCCTGAGACACCAGGGTTTCAAGAGAGAATGAGTGTACTACTAGGCATGTAGTAGGAAAGCAGACAACCTAGTGGCCCAAAATCTGTCTCCCCCTGTCTCCTGAGTTTAAGGGGTTCAAGGTTTTTAAGGATTTTAGCAAGAGGAGATGAAGTCATTTGAATAGCAAGTTCAGAGCAGAAAAGGAGACAGTGTTATCAGTATCATTTCAGTAGAAGAACATAAGTTGAAAGGAGGAGAGGCAGAGCTATCGCTTCAATACAAAAAGTGTAAGCCAAAAGGAAGGGAGACAAGTTATTTTTCAACAGCGAGTCTAGCTGATATGATTTACAAATGTCTGGGGCTGAAGCTAGATAATGGCTGACCTCAAATTCTTCTTTAGCTTTAGGGTTTTTGCTCTACAAGAAAATGACCAGATAAAGGGCATAACAGCTCTTACAGACACAGGCACAAGATAAGGGCCTTTACACTCATTTCAGATCTCAGGGCAGCTGAATTATAGTTTAGGGCTTCTAGGTATACCCTTCATCCCCAGGATGAGCTGCTGCTGCCTTTAACTTCCCCATTGCAAGGTGGAGTGGATCCAGTAGTCCCTTGCCTCCGGGACTGCAGGAGAGACTCAGAAGGGGACCACACCTGGGAACCACTGACCAGGATCTAGGAGTAACTCCAATATCCCAGAAAGCAAAAAGGAATATGATTCAGTAATCAAAACCATCCCTTTAACCTAATTTCTCAATTACACTGTGAACCACAGATTGAACTCTTTGGATAATTATGTGGTATATGAATATATCTCAATAAAATGACCTTACAAAAGAAAAGAAAAAAAAGAACAACAAATTCTTTTCCCAACCCAGAATATCTCTCCACAGAGGCAGAAAAGAAAGACGATTTATTATTGAATAAGCATGAAAGTAGAATGTGTTGCATCACAATCCGCTAGAGATTGCAAGCTGTTCCCTTTTATGTAGCTAAATGGACACAACGAATTATGATCAGAGGTAGATTTGCAATTTGCTGCCAAGCATCACCTGAAGTTCTGCTCACCTCCTCCCAAGAAACTGGGGCGATTAGGGCCTTAACTTCCTTGGTTGCATTTCAAAGAAACGGCTCTGGTCCTGGAGAAGACACTCTTGAGTTGTCAAATTTGAAAGGGGCTTATTTAACAAAAGGATTAACATACATGTCAGAGGGCTAGAGAAAGAATTTACAAGGTTTCTAAAGTAAATGCTAAAAGAAAAACGGAGGGGTGGGGGAAGAAGTCTCCTCCCTTATTTTCGATAAGGAAAATGAATTTGTATTTGCCTTACACTCCCAGCCCAGGATCCTGGCGCACCCAACGACCTCTCCCTCAGCGGTGCGACCCCACGAATCTCTGGGGAATTCTAAAGAGCCGCTGGGCTCGTCCTTCACCTCGCCGTGGTCTGCACACCCAGGACGGAAACAGGAACTCCCTGAAGCCACCTAGCCCTGGCTCTTCCGGGCGGGGCGGTGCTCTCCGCTCTAGCGGAGCTGAGACCCAGCCGAGAAAAGCGAGAATTGTCAGCCTTTGCGGCTTTGCACTACATTTCCCACAGGGCATCAGGGTTGGGTTATCTTCTATAGCACCGATCCCTCACTGGGTCACCCTCACAGGCTTGAAGGGCCAGACATACTGGCCCTTCCGAGACTCCGCTTCCCTTCTCGGCCTCCTCGACCAGCCCGGCCCAGATCCCGCTCACTCTGGCCCTCGAGTCCTGAGAAGCCCTGCTACCTGCCCCAGGCCCCAGACTCCAATTCCCCGCTCGCCAACGCTCTCGGGACCGCAGCAGGCACGCTCGGGAATCCCGGCTCTGCTGCCTTGGGGGTGGGACAGTCCTCCACGCCGGTGGAGGCCTGAGCGCGGTGAGTCTTTCGGGTGCCGCTTCTGCATTTCTGGAGGAAACGAGCGTGGGGCGGGCTGGCTGTGGACAGGACCGGGGTGGAGAGGGGGTGCCCAGTCCGGGGCCGCTTTGCAGTTCTCCCGTATGTTGCCCTGCGGGTTTGAGGCAGAGAAGGCGTTTAGCTTGTGCAACCCTAACTGGTGGCTTGACTGGTTTGTGGGCGCAGCCTGTCGTGCAGTTGAATACAGAAGGGTTTGAATCTCTGATCTCGCCTCAGCTACCTGAGCTCGGCTGCAGAGAAAAGGCCCAAAAAGGAAAGTCGGAGATGAAATGCCAGAATGAAGGTCCTCCAAGAAACGCCGGGACCTGGACTCGGGAGGACCTCTGGTGGCTGGAAGGACTCTCAGAAAAGTCTTGGGCAGAACGCGATGGGAGGCTCCCGGGCTGGGGGTAGACAGCGGCAGTGTCAGTATTACTTTGTCCACAGCTGCAAACCCGAACTCTGGTGACTGCGGACCATATTCCCTCTGCCTCTGGTTTCCATTTGTGCATGTGGGTGAGGGTAACGGGTGTCAGGTGGGAGTGGAGGGTAGGTTCTGACCAAGTTAAAAGGCCTGGGATATCATGAACTTATCTTCCCAGCCCTGCCATGGGCCACAGAAAGCACTTGATGAGGTGAAACGAATCGCTGCTGCCCCTCTAAAAAGCCAGGTTTCCTGTGAATTTGTGTCGCTTGTTTGTTTTCGTGAGATGCATTTGATTTTCAGGACACGGAGCCGTTTGATTTATTTTCTTGAACTGTCCTGCTTAATAACTATCTATTCATTGATTTGGGGCCTTAAGATTTCCCCGCCTTAATGACAGGCGACCAAATATTATACTTAATTGATTCCTCTTTCTGGTGCTCACGCCATGCCATTCTACATTCGAGTGTGCTGTGAGCAATTGTATTTCTAAGGATTCTGATATTATAGACATACCCCTGCTTGAGATTAATGTTGCATGCTTTGTTTTTTCTTTTATATTAATTTTTTTCATGCTTTTTCTTTCTTTCTTATTTTAAATCTTGTATACTGTATGATTACCCATGTGACTATCCCGTTATTATAGCGCCATTTGTTGATTTTTTTTTGCGAAGTGCATGGGCCGGAACCAAGCTGGATCTCCCGCTTGGCAGGCGAGAATTCTACCACTGACTACACGCTTTATGTTCGCTGTGGCGATTTAAGGAGTAGTTTATGGTTTAGGTATCTTTAAAGATTTCTGGGATGGAAGTGGGGATTTTTTTTTCCCCAGGGAATTCCTGAGTGAAAGTTTATGGTACCAACCAAATGTGGTTGGAGGTTTGGTGGCATGAGTTTGTTTTGGGTATATCTGTGGTTTGGACTGAGACCGGCTAAGCACTTGAACCTAGATTAAGAGGGTTTGAATCCTGACTTCATTTACAAACTGAGGGAACTTCATCATTCTCAATGTGCTGCACCTGTAAAATGAGAATTGTAATAATATCTACCTCACAGCGTTGTTTTGAAGATTACCTGAATTGATATCTGTAGAGCTCTTAGAAGAGTGCCTGCCATATAGTGCTTAATTCGTATTAGCTAGTGCTATTAAATAATGATTCTTAGTCATTTTCCATCAGCCTTCTGTATAACCAAGGGCAATGAAAATGCCTATTATAATGGATGGTTGCAAGCAGGAACACAAACCAGATGCTCAAATGGACCAGAACAAGGATTCTTAGCATGTTTGTTTTTTTAAAAAATGTTTAGTGTGGTAACATATATGTAACACAAAATTTCTCATTTTAACCACTTTCAGGTATACAATCAGTGATATTCATTACATTCACAATATGTGCTACCATCACCACCAACCATTAACAAACCATTACTTTTCATCACGCCATGCTGAAACTACCAATTAAGCATTAACTTCGTGTTCCTGACTCCCACTCCTTCCCCAGCTAACCTGAATGCTTATTCCTGATCCTATGAATTTACATATTCTAATTATTTCATATATGTTACAGTATTTGTCCTTTTGCATCTGGTTTATTTCACTCAATCAGTTGTAGCATGCATTGAGACTTCATTCCTTTTTCCAGCCAAATAATATTCCATTGTATGTATAAACCATATTTTGTTTATCTACTCATCTGTTGATGGACACTTGGATTTCTGCCACCTTTGTCAATTCTGAATAATGCTGATACTAACACTGGTATGCAAATGTGTGTTTGAGTCCCTGCTTTCAATTATTTTGGGTATATTATATACCTAGAAGTGGGATTACCAGTCATATGGTAATTCTGTTTAACTCTCTGAGGAACTGGCAAACTTCTATACAGAGGCTACAGCATTTTTACGTTCCCACCAGCATTGCAAGAGAATTCCAATTTCTCCATGTGCTTGCCAAACCCTGGTTTTTGAGTATTTTAAATGATATCCATTTTAGTGAATGTGAAATGGTATCTCACATCTTAGTGAATGTGACATGGTATCTCATTGTGGTTTTGATCTGCATTTTCCTAATGACCAATGATGCTGAACATTTTTTCATGTTCTTTTTTTTACTATTTGTATATTCCATATCTGTTTTTTAACTTACCTTCTTGCCCCCCAACAATAAGCAGTGACCATCTCTCTATGGGATCAAATAAGAATTTTACCTTCATTTTTAATGGGTGTTTAGTTTTCTATTAGGTGAATGCACGATAATTTGTTAAGCCACTTTGATGGATATTTAGGTTCTTTCCAGCTTTTTTTGTCCCAGTATAATAAGCACTTTATCCACATACCATTTTGTTTTTTTCTATATCATGACATGAGTGTTCACTTCCCCACAACCTTACTAATAGTGGTTTCATTAGGTTTTCAAATCTGCTAATCCAATAACTATAAAATAGCATTTCCTTATTTCTTTAAAACACGTCTCCTTAATTACTAATTACAAAATTAACACATTTTGGTGGGTTGATGGGTTATTTGTACTTTCTAAAGGATTAATTATACTCAGTTTTCACAAATTCATTTCTCCCCAGCCTGGGTAGGTGGAGAGATAGGGTGGCCATGAAGGTAGTTAGGGTGATCCCTTTTAGGAAAATAGCAAGTAGTGAGTCCTAAGCATTCTGGAAATGGTAGTTTAGCCTGGGAGAAGACATCCTATTGTGCAAGTGCAGTTTTTTTTTTAACCTTTTTATTGTATAATATGACATATATACAAAGCAAAGAAAGAAAAAAGCAATAGTTTTTCAAAGCACTCTTCAACAAGTGGTTACAGGACAGATCCCAGAGTTTGTCTTGGGCTACCATACCGTCATCTCAGATTTTTTCTTCTAGCTACTCCAGAACTTTGGAGGCTAGAAGGAATAAGTATTTTTTCTTATCTTCACAATCAAATTTTTTTTGTGTGAAAAATAACATATATACAAAAAAACAAAACATTTCAAAGCACAGCACAACAATTAATTGTAGAACAGATTTCAGAGCTTGGTGTGGATTACAATTCCACAATTTTAGGTTTATACTTCTAGCTGCTCTAAGATACTGGAGACTAAAAGGTATATCAATTTAATGATTCAGTAATCATATTCGTTTGTTAAACCCTACGCTCTCTGTATAACTCCACCATCACCTTTGATCTTTCTGTTCCACCCTTTGGGGTATTTGGGCTATGTCCTTTCTAACTTTTTCATGTTGGAAGGGGCTGTCAATAATATAGGGTAGGGAGATGGAACTAGCTGATATTCTGGAGAGACTGGTCCCTCCAGGTTTCACAATTTATCTAGTCCAGGGACCCATGTGGAGGTTGTAAGTTTCTGAAAAGTTACCTTAGTGCACAAAACCTTTGTAGAATCTTATATAACACTGGAATGCTTTTGGTGGGGGTTTGGCAAGTCATGATAGGTAGCAATTTCTAACTGAAGCTTCTGTAAGAGTGGTCTCCAGAGTAGCCTCTTGACTCTATTTGAACTCTCTCAGCCACTGATACTTCACTAGTTACACTTCTTTTCTCCCTTTTGGTCAGGATGGTATTGTTGATCCCACAGTGCCAGAGCTGCACTCATCCTTGGGAGTTATCTACCACACTGCCAGGGAGACTTGCACCCGTGCATGTCATGTCCCATGTAGGGGGGAAGGCAATGATTTCACTTGCAGAGTTGGGCTTAGAAAGAGTGAGATCATATCTGAGCAACAGAAGGGGTCCTCCAGAAGTAACTCTTAGGCATACCTATAGGTAGGCTAAGCTTCTTTGCTACATACATAAGCTTCACAAGTGTAAGCGTCAAGATCAAGGGCTTGCATGTTTCTTGAAGATGACTGTATAATCATATAGCTGTTGCAATGTGACTGTGTGATTGTGAAAACCTTGTGTATGATGCTCCTTTTATCTATGGTATGGACAGATGAGTAAAAAATATGGATAAAAATAAACAATAGGGGGAACAAAGGTTAAAATAAATTGAGTAGATTGAAATACTAGTGGTCAATGAAATGGAGTTGTAAGGGGTATAGCATGTATGAGTTTTTTCTTTTTTCTTCTTTCTTTTGCTGGAGAGATGCAAATGTTCAAAAACACGATCATGGTGATTGTTCTAGTTTGCTAGCTGCCAGAATGCAATATACTAGAAATGGAATGGCTTTTAAAAAGGGGGATTTAATAAGTTGCTAGTTTACAGTTCTAAGGCTGAGAAATGTCCCAATTAAAGCAAGTGTATAGAAATGTCCAATCAAAGACATCCATCCAGGGCAAGATACCTTGGTTCAAGAAGGCTGATGAAGTTCAGGGTTTCGCTCTCAAGTGAGAAGGCACATGGTGAACATTGTCAGGGTTTCTCTCTCATCTGGAAGGGCTTGTGGAGAACCCAGCATCATCTGTTAGATTCTTCTCCTGGCTTCCTGTTTCATGAAACTCCCCAGGAGGCATTTTTCTTCTTCATCTCCAAAGGTCGCTGCCTGGTGGACTCTGCTTCTCGTGGCTATGTCATTCAGCTCTGCTCTCTCTGAATCACTCTCATTCTCCAAAATGTTTCCTTTTTTATAGGACTTCAGAAATTAATCAAGACGACCCAAATAGGTGGAGACATGTTGTCACCTAATCCAATTTAACAACCACTCTTGATTGGGTTTCTCCAGGGAGATGATCTAATTACAGATTCAAATAGGGATTATTCTGCCTTTACGAAATGGGATTTGATTAAAACATGGCTTTTCTAGGGGACATACATCCTTTCAAACCAGCACAGTGATTAATACACAACTATGTGATGATATTGTGAGCCATTGACTGTAACCATGTCAAGAATGTTTGTATGTAAAAAATGTTTGTATGTCAAGAATGTTTGTTTATCTGTTCATTGCTTATAATAAAATATTTTTAAAAATTATAAAAAATAAAAATTAAATTAAAAAAAAAGATCAAGGGCTTGGCCTATTGATTTGGGTGTCCCAAATGTTTGACAGAGTATCAGGGTTTTCCCCAATGGTAAAGTTTAATAGTTCCATATTTTTTCTCCCATCCCTCAAGGGACTTTGCCAATACTTTTAATTATCTGCTTAATATATTCTAGGCTATGTCCAGGCATTACATTAAGCTATACAGGATTTAAAGGCCCTCCTCATTCTTATTCTGGGCTCTGTGTGTTTCAGTTGTTTAAATGATCCACCCAGACAGGTTGAGTTAGATTATGTGCTACAGAAAATTTAGGTTCTGGACAAAATAAACCTTTCTTCTTTTGGTCTCAAAGAGTAGGTATGGTTCTAAAATATAGGCAAGGTGTTCCTTACCCCTGTGTTCTGAATTACCTTAATTCTGACCTGACCACCCTATTCTTATCTCTGAATACCAAGTTGTACCTATATAAAACAGCCTCTCAAAATCCAGAAATAATAATTACCACTCCAGACTAAATGAGTCTGCTAAAAGAGCTTACAATCTAGGCCCCTGTTTTCTTATAAGCATTTTCTAAAGGAGACCATACAATAATTGTTCTTTCGTTTCTGGCTTATTTTGCTTTATCAAATGCCCCCAAAGGTTCATTCATATTGTTGCATGCCTCATGACTTTGTTCCTTTTTGTAGCCACACAATATTCAATCATATACACCATTGTTTACCAGTCTACTTCTCAGTCAGTGCATCCTTCAGCCACCTGCATTTGCAAGTGCAGTTTTGCCGTGATAAAGACAGCTAGGCATGGTCTATGCAAGTGGTTCCAAAGAGTGGTGCCTAGACCAGCAGTATCAGTATCACCTGGGAACTTATTAGAACTGTTCATTCTCATGCTCCACCCAAATTTACTAAATCTCAAACTCTAGGCATGGGGCCCAGCAATCTGTGTTTTAAGAAGCACTACAGATCATTCAGATGCACACTAAAATTTGATTACCAAACTTTGCTGCCCATTAAAATCATATAGGAGAGGTTTAATGAAAAATTAATTCAAACTAAGTCTGAATATTTGGGTAATGGTTCAGAAGCTGAGGAATTGGAACTTGCTGCTGCTGCTTCTCCAGTCTATTCTGCTTGGTCCCACTACCCCCATTTTGGCTATGATGATCGATGGCTTCCAGAGCAGCTATCAGGACTTCTCCTTGGGTCCTGGAAGCTGACAGCTACCAAGATCCACATCATGATGTCAGGGGACATTGAGAAGTTAGCTGATGAATTGCATATGCCATCTGTCTCTGAAATGATGTTTGGAGACAATGTTTTAAGAATCTAGCATGGCTCTCTGGCTTTGGTATTAAGTTTAATGCTACGGATACCTTAAGATGTGTAAACAACTACCAAGGAATTCTTTTTTAAAAAATATTTTTGTTATAAACAATGAACAAACATACAAACATTCTTGACATGGTTACAATCAGTGGCTCACAATATCATCACATAGTTGTATATTCATCACCATGATCATTTTTTTGAACATTTGCATCTCTCCAGCAAAAAAAAAGAAGAAAAAACTCATACATGCCATACCCCTTACCACTCCCTTTCACTGACCACTGGTATTTCAGTCTACTCAATTTATTTTAACCTTTGTTCCCCCTATTATTTTTTTGTTTTTTTTCCATATTTTTTAGTCATCTGTCCATACCACAGGTAAAAGGAGCATCAGACACAAGATTTTCACAATTCACACAGTCACATTGAGAAA
>PVIY010018506.1:0-47469 GCA_004026745.1 Myrmecophaga tridactyla
TTATCCACAATCAATGTGAGCAATACTCCAAATTGCAAACACTTTTCATATTTTAGTTGTTTGGATCATGTGAATCTACTTTCATATTTAATTTGCAAAATCAGCCTCTATATTCACCTTAAATTATGTTATTGTTTAAACAACCTAAGTGAACAAAAAAGATTACATAAAGATGAAGGACATATATTCCTAACCTACTTCTATGGCATATTTAAAGGTATTAGTTATCACACTTGTGCATCTCTATTCATTTATGTTACTTTTTTGAAATGGCAATTAGTTTTATGAGATAAATGTAACTTTTTTTTGTTTGTTTGCATGGGCAGGCACCAGGAATCAAACCTGGGTCTCTGGCATGGCAGGTGAGAACTCTGCCTGCTGAGTCACTGTGGCCCGCCCATTTTTTTTTTATGTATAATTTTTAATAAATCTAATATTCCTTTAGAAAGGAATGTTGTGTCTGTTCCTTGACAATTTTCCTGGTCCAAATGATGAAAATCTAACCATAATTTTAGTTAGGGAATTGTAACCCTGAAATACCCTCATGGTATCCCATTTTGAAAGGGCAGAATTGAAGCTACATTTTTTCATAACTTACACTTGAGATCATTTTGGAAGGTTCTTCTGCTGTAGGATGTGTGGATTCTTCAGAGGCTGATCACCCGGAAATGTCTCCCCAGCATGCTGCTCTATGTACTGCCATAAGCGACATCCCAGCCTTCCAGGGCCTTGTTATCCAGTTATTGGTAGAAGCAAGGACACACTTCACTTTTCACAAAGGATGCATATATTTCATATGTTAGTTTTTGGGTAAAATAAAAAAAAAATGAATGTGAATGATATTCATTAGCCATGTTTGTTAGCCCAAACCTATTTATCAGGCCACATATATACTCTCATTGTCCATGACATGTTTTCTTACCAATCATTTTTCAACATAGTTTTCTTTATCCTCTGATTTTCTTTATTTTTTTTGGGTCTAACATTAGAGGATAATAAGCCTGGAAGGAGTCTGAGAGATCACCTTGTCCATAATTGGTATAACTGATTTATTTCTGATAAGGGCTGAGAATTTTCTGGAATAAGCTTCTTTTCTGGATTATAGCAAAAGCCCTTTAATCATTTCCCTTCTTCCACTGATATTCCTTAATGGCAAATTTCCCTCAAAACCACTAAAGTGATCCCTTTGAAAGGTAAATCATTCCATAGCAGTCTATGGGGCTTAACTATTCAGGCAGGTAACATTTAAGCTTATTCGTTTATTGTGGCTGCCACAAAAAATTGCCTGATACATGGCAGCTTAAAACAACAGAAATGTATTCTCTCACAGTTATGGAGGCAGGCAGTCTGAAATCATGATGCCAGCATTGCTATCATCTGCCAGAACTCTCTAGAGGAGAAGCTTTTCTTGCGATTGCAGCTTCTGCTGGCCCCAGGTGCTCCTTGGCTGTGGCTGCCTCTGTCTTACGTGGCCAAATTGTCTCCCTCTGTCTCTGTTTCTCCTCTGTGTGCCCCTTATGAAGACACTGATGATTTGATTTAGGACTCCCTTAGATAGCCCAGGTTGATCTCATCTCAAAATCCTTAACTTCATTACATCTATAAAGACCTTTTTACCAAATGAGTTCATATTTGCACGTTCTGGGGGATATCATGTGGCCATATCTTTTGGGGGACACTAAACAACCCACTAAAATTAAATTCCTGAGTCCTATCGGCCACCGTACCATCTAGCTGCTGGCTCTTCTGTGACCTCTGATTTGACAACCCTGTCCTCCACGTTCTCCTCTGGCACTGACCGTTCCTCTGTCAGAGGTTACCTTCCCCTGCGTGGCTGTGTGGCACACTCATTCAGTGAGGGCAGTGTTATACGAAGCTTTTTTCCTCAGAAAAGCAATTTCTGATAGGGCAGAATTTGGTCAGGCACACACCAAACCTGCTTTTCCTCCCTCTTGGGCAGAGAGCTCCCCTCTTCCCACTCTAGACTGTGGTTGCACGTGGTCATATTACTGAATTTTGACCAGACATAGTGAGTGCCAGTGAGGAGAGGAGAGCAGAAACAAGAGACAGAACATTCTTGATGCTTGTACAACTGATGGAAAGCTGCTCACCACAAGGTGTGTGTATTCACGACTGGTCTTAACATGAGTAAGAAATAAATATGTGCTGGTTAAAGTACTGAGGCTTTCAGGTGCATTCCACATTCTACAATCTAGTGTTACCTTCCCTAATAGTTCCACCAGGTCACACTATCCAAAATATCATCTTTCCTTCATTTGTTTTATATTTTTAAATAACTGCACATTTTCTGTAACTATAATAAACCTTTTGCTTTTATTTGTCTATCTGTCCCTTAACACCACAAGAGAAGAATTGTCTTTTTAAATTTTACTTTATTTTTTCTCCTCTTTTTTTCTCATATATTTTATATTTTCCCCATTGAGTCCCTATTCCTGATAATAGTAACTGGTGCATAATGGGCACGCCAGAAATATTGGTAAAATGGAATTTGTGGTACAATGATTATTTTAAATATCTCAATTTTCTCATACTTTTGATAATGGAAATAACTGGGGTGGCAGCCATAGATTGAATCTTGTCCTTCACGAAGACAAGCTCAAGTCCTCGTCCATCCTGTGGATGTGAAACCATTTCTAAATAGGATCTTCAAAGATGTTATTAGTTAAGGTGAGGCCACAGTGAGTCAGAGTAGACCTTAGTCCAATATGACTGAAGTCCTTATAAATGGAGGAAAGTTGGACACAGTAGGACACAGACAGGAAACGGCAGGTAGGTGATCTGACAGAGACAGAAAGTGAGTTATGGAATGCCAGGAAGACAACTCCAGAATTCTCCTAGACTTGGTTCAACCAACACATTGATTTCAGACACTTAGCTCCATGATTGTGAGAAAATAAATTACCTTTCCAGTCAAAGAGACTGTGGTATCTGTTGCATCAGCCTGACAAACTAAGACATGGATGAAACAGAATTTGTGCTTATTTATTTATTTGCTATATAAAAGAGTCACAAATGTGAAAAATATGAAAAGTTGTTTCATATTTTTATTTCATAATTTGAAGAAAAATATTCAAAATAACCTATAAGGCCACATAAAATCTGGCTGCCTGTTAACTTTCTGACCCCATCTTGTATCTCTTCCTTAGACACTCCAGGTAAAGGCCTGCCTCAGAGGATATTTATTTGACATTTTTTCTGCCTGTAATCATTAATAAAATCTCCTTAACTTGCTCCCCAATCTCCTAAAGATTTTTATTTGTATAACTTGTATTCTCAGAGCTTTTCCTGGACCATTTTATTTAAAATTTAAATACCTTGACATGCCTTATCTCTTCTACAGTTTTACTTTTCTTCCTAACCCTTACCAGCTTTTATTAAAACACCTTTTTTTAAATAAAAATGATAATAATTACCTAGTGCTAGACACATTTCTAAGAACTTAACCAATATTAATCTATTTAATTCAACAAATACTAACCATTCTTATTATATTCTTGACTTACAAAAAACAAGACTCACATGTTTTTTATCATTGTCTTCTTAGGGATGGCCAACTAAGAACAAAATAAACCCAGAGACAAGAAAATGTCAGAAGAGATGAGAAGTTTGGTTCATCTATAAAAAACAAAGATAAAAAGGAAACAGTAAGAGAATAATATCAGGCCATGGGAATTATACACATGTCAGAGACCAAATCAAGTCCAATATGAATTTACAAAAGCTGTTTTCTCATGAGTATGAGAAATAAGTATCTAGCATCATTTTCCTAACTAGGGGTTCAAATGTGTTTGAAAAGAGACAAGACATGCCGAGACAGCCTGCGATTGTGATTGTCAAGCATTCTATTATGGTGGGATTTCTGGAAGCAGGAAAGATTGCCTAATTGAACTTCAAGCACATTTGCCACCCCTTCCTTGAATACAAGGGGTCAGGTGAAATATTGGGAGAGGTTTCAAAACAGGGGAAGTTACTCACTTTTAGAAGAGAATAATTTTTGTGTACAGATATTTCCTGAAACAAGCAGGTATGATGAAGACTTCTTTCTTTGTTTACTTTTTTTTTTTTTTAATTTGCATATGGGCAGGAGGCACCAGGGATCGAACTCCAGACCTCCAGCACAGCAGGTCGGAGCTCTGCCTGCTGAACCACGGCAGCCGCCCTTTTGGTTACTTTTTAATGGTAAACTGTCAAGATGGCCCTGATGGTGGAGTGGGGGGTAAACGGTATTATGACACGCAGTTTCTTGCATATTATGATAGGTAATAATGATAATAATTGACAAAGATAATGACAATAGTGTAACACACAGATAATAAAGTGAAGGATATTTCCCAGGAATATAAATATAAGACAAATAAATGGGAATGGAAGAGAAAAAAAGGAGAACGTTTATTTAATAATCAAGTATGTTTAACACCCAATTTAAAGGAACACTGAGATAGAAAATAGAGCAAATAGAGTTATCAAAGAATTAATAAGGGAAAATTTCCCACAAATGAAGAATATGGAACTTTTGATATTGAATGGTGCTATCAAATCAGTTGTTTCAATCAGAATAACAAAAATTAACCTATTAAAGCCAATTTTTGTGGAATTTCAGGAAAATAAATTTCCAAGAACTTTCTAGAAAGGAAGAAAAAGTAAGGAATCAGAATGGCACCACACTTCTTCGCAGTAATACTGACTCCTACAAAAGAGTGAATCTGTCTTAACAACTTCAAAGGAAAACATTTCCAGTATGGAATGTAATACCCAGGCAAATCATCAAATATGAAGAGGAAATAAAAGAAATTCAGACACTCCATGTAGCTTTTTTTAGAAGAAGCTGCTGGAGGTTGCCCTTTAGTAAATGAGAGAATAAGATAAGGAAATCTTCAGATATGGGAAACTGTGTCTAGCAGGAAGGATTGATCACCTGAAGTGGTAGGATAAAGGCTCTAATGTTAAGATAAACCTGGCAATTTGAAATATGAATATATCTGCCCATAGGCAATCTTCAGAAGAACTAAAATTTAGGAACCATTTTCAGAACATAGGGAACACGTTATTAATAAGTCTGTAGAGGGGGTACTGGGGTGTGTGGTATAAAATTTAGGTGCTGTGCTAATCTCGTATCTTGTGCTGTGTTCTGCTCTGCCATGTTTAATCTCCGCTCTTTATGTACTCTGCTCTATATCAAAAGAGACGGAATTCTGCAGACTATATTTTCCAGGAACCCTTGTCAATGGTTTCTAGTTAGTTTAGATAAGGGAAGACAATGACACAGTGCTTCTGTTGGTTTCTTCATATTTGCCTGCTTACTTTATTAATTTGGTGTTTGTGATTCTTACTAGCTAGCATCAGCCTCAGTCCTCCCAGGTTCTTTCTACTGGCCAGGTGTTATCATGCATGCACATAGTTCAGGTGTCCTTTAAAGTGACGCTGATTTCTGGGCTCCAGGAGACCTTTGGTTGGTCCTGAAGCACTAGGTGTATTAGTTTCTCCCAGTCCTTTTCAGTATCTCTCTCTGTGTATGTGTGTGTTCATGTGCGTTTTTCCTTATGTCCTATTTGTGGTTTCATTGCCACTCTCCAACTCAATTGTAACTAATTTCCTCTAACTACATGATGTAGGCTTTGGAAAAAAATTATGAGGGTAGGGAGTTTAGATTACTTGAACACAATTTTCATAATCAAAATTATATAGGGTGGGCAATGGTGGCTCAGTGGCAGAGCTCTCACCTGCCATGCTGGAGACCTGGCTTCAATTCCTGGTGCCTGCCTATGCTAAAAACAAAAAGGAAAGAAATAGAAATAAATTAAGTGCTGGTTACTGATTATACCAAAATACGGAACTAATGAGGGAGGTAGTAGTGTGAAAATGAGAGATGTCGGTGAGAGAACTCAGTCCTTATTTACTACAAAAGAATGTAGCAGTGATGTCTAAAATTAATAGAAAAAGAGAAAGGCATTTATTAAATAATTCATACATTAAATTTGGAAGGAATTAATTATTTAAATAACATAAAACATGAACTGGTAGAGTTTAGAATTGTAAGAGGTATGTCTCTTCAGTACCTTTTGATTTTTAAACCTATATGCAAGTGTTATTTTGATATTAGCAAAATTATTATTTTTAAAAATTGCAGTGCATTGTTATAAGGTTCAGTAGTTCAAAACAAGCCATACTTTCTCTTGACAAATCTCTTATTTCAATCATTGCTACTACCAAAATAGCAGGCTAATTTGTACAAGAAATATGTGCAATGTGAAATATGAACTGACATATGCTGACATCGCATCAAAGTACACCAATAGCCAAAAAAAAACTCACTAAATACTAGTAGTAAGTGAAAGTGAACATCATCAGCAGAAATTTATGAAATCCTTTCTCCAAACTGGTTAAACTTCATTGCTCTTACATTAAAAGAGGATATTTTTTTTTGCTATTTTTTTTGGAACTCTTCAATTATCAAACGGAATTTTAAAACACAAATATATATAATCTCATATCTAGAATGTGTAGCTCAATAAATATCAGAATTTCAACTATATTTAGCATCTAAAAAATCCTTAAAAACTTGGAACAGTCACTATTAAGTCTTTATTTTAAATATTATTTGCAACCAATGTGAGTTCATTTTGTCTTTACAAGTGCTCATACGTTATAGTATTAAATTCTTAATGCAGAAATGCAATCTCATATTTATTTAGTACAGTGTTTTTTTTTTAATTCCGAAGAAAGTTTTAGATGATTTCCTTTGATCTGATTTGTTCTGGAAAAAGTGGTTCATCTGTATCATTTACTCTGGCTATCAAAAAATATCCAGCTGCCACATATCACTTTGGTGTTATCTAGTATTTTAGTTTCCTAAGATAATTTTGAAAACATGTTATGTTATGACTGAATAAGCTTCCATCTTCCTTATTGTTCAAGGAAAAGAAAAGGAAAAGGAAACAGAAAAAAAAAAAGAAAACACACAATTCTACAAATAAATTCAAGAGCACATAAGAAAAAAATGTGATTGGACTTGTTGCTTACACAGTGGTGCCTATTTCAGGTATTTTTTTTTAAATGACAATTTTGAGGAGGAGGTATATACATAAATTGAAACAGAGTGTGCAAGACTGACGTACAATTTCACATGACATAATTTAGCTTAGGCGAGCCTTACATCATTTATTTGAAGTTTCTATTTGGTGAAAAATATCTATTTGAATTTCGGTGATTTCATTAGGGACACATGTTAATGCCAATAGTATTTGCTGAAAATATAACACAGTCAAAAGTCTTGACTATAGATTTGAGTAGCATAGAATGGCTTTTTATTGAAGGAAGCATCTGGTTAAATAAGGGTCATTAACGTTTATGCAGAAACAGCAGCAACAAATAATCACGCTGGAAAAAAAATTTAGAATAAACTGAATAATAAAATGGGTTCCTAAGGGAAATGTCATAACCCTAGAGGAAAACCTGTGAAGGTATATGCAGCAATGGGCCCTTCATTAGGACCATGAAAAATGGATTGCATAGGAAATCACATTAAGTTATTGCTTTGAGGGGGTGTAATTATTGACACAGCTTTAAAATTGTTATTAAAGTTGTGGATTTATAGAATAATTTTGCATAAAACAGAGGAGACCTATACATCTTCCACCACAAACACTGCCATTGGTGAGGAAAATTTGTTATAATTATATAATGATAGCAATTTTTTTGTAATTCTACTATTTTTTAGAAACATTGTAAACATTGTCCATAGTTTACAATTTTAAGCTTATTATTTTGCCCCATTTTTTGAGCTTATTATTATGATTATAATTATTATTCTCATGCATCTCTTTATTTTATTACTCATCTACCCATACACTGGATAAAAGGGGTTGCCAATCATGAGGTCTTTGCAATCACACGGTTATCAATGATCAAGACTACTGGGTTACAGTTCGACAATTTCAGGAATTTCCTTCCAACTACTCTAATACACTAGAAAGTGAAAAGAAATATCTATATGATAAGTCAGTATTTATAGTCAGAGATATCTATATAATGAGACAATATTCACCATTAGAATTTAGTTAAATCCTGTCTTCTCGGTTACAACTCTTCCGTCTCATTTGATCGTTCTCTCAGTCTTCAGGGGTATCTAGGCAACGGCCATTCTAACTTCTTCATGCTGAAAAAGAGTATTGACACATGGGGTAGAGGAATGAAACTGGTTAATGTTATTGGAGAGTATGGTACCTCTGGGTTTCAGGGTTTATCTTGCATAGAAGCCATCTGGAGACTTTAAGTTTCTGAAAAAAATGAACCTAATAGGTAAAACTTTTATAGAGACTTCGATAGAGCCCAGGGTATTCTTTAGGGTTTTCCAGACTACTATTGGTTGGGGTTTGGCATACTGCGGCAATCTGCAATATCTGGATGAAGCTTGCATAAGAGTAACCTCCAGAATGCCCTCTCAACTCTATTTGAAATCTCTTAGTCACTGAAACTTTACTTTGCTTCATTTGTCTTCTCCCTTTTTGTCAAGAATACATTACTGATCCATGATCTCAGGGTATAGCTCATCCCTGGAAGTCATGTTCCATGTAGGGGAGATGGTTTTGAATTTATTTGCAGGGTTTGGTTAACAGAGACCACATCTGAGCTACAAAAGAGATACTCTAGAGGTAACTGTTAGACTTAATTATAAGCAGGCTTAGCTTCACCCTTACAGAACTATGTTTCATATATAAGCCTCAAGATCAAGGGCTTGGCTTATTACATTGGGAATCCCTAATGCTTGAGAAAATATCAGGTATTTCCCATGTGGGGAAGGTTAATATTTCCACATTTTCTCCAATCCTTCAAGGGGACTTTGCAAATACTTTTTATTTTCTACCCAAAATACTCTAAAATATATCCGGATATTACATTAACCTCTACAGAATAACCAGAGTTCATTCCTTATTCTAGGTTCCATGTAAGTATTGTTTAAATAAATTGACCAGATAGGTTAAATCAGATACTGTGTTACAGAAGATTGAAATTTTGGACAAAATAAACATCTCTTCCTTTGGTCTTACACAGAAGTTGAAGTTTTAAAATACAGACAGAAGCATCCTTTACGTAAATTCTGATTTACCTTAAACCTAACCAGGTTAGCTGCACTCATATCTTCAAATGAAGTCTTTTCTCTTTCTCAGCTTCATGAAGAGACGCTGTGAGGAGTAATGCTGACTTTCAGAGCTGTAGAACGCTACCTCTGAGTCACAATTGTCACATAGGTACCTGAAGTTCCATGTGACTACCAGGTATTACATAAGCAACACAGCATGTGTGAATTTAGAGATAACAGTTAATTTAAAACTCAGGAGTAAATAGAAGCTTTACAATGAGAATTCTTGAACCTTTTGTATTCCTTAATCATCAATTGCTCAATCTCTGCCCACTTTTCAATCTCTGATAACTTATGCTCTGAAATTTAATCCTCTGAGTTTGCTCATTATAGTTAGTTTATATTAGTGAGACAATACGTATTTATCATTTTATTTATGGCTGTTTTACTCCGCATAATGTCCTCAAGGTTCACTCATCTCACTGCATGTCTCACTTCATTTTTCTGCAGTTGCAAACTATTCTTTTGTATGTATACACCAGAGTTCGTCCTTCCACTCATCAGTTGATGTACTCCTGGGTCACAATACAGTTTTAAAATATTATTTTGTGACATGAAATTTAAATCAGGCAAGAGAAGAAAAAAGTTTTGAATAAAAAGTATATTTGTATTGTCTTTTATAATTGCTTATAGAGTTAACTGATGTGATTTTGCTAATTATTTTTCACTATGTTTTCAAATTACTGCATCTAGTTCTTTCACTTCAGCTTGCCAGTCTCCCTTAAGTAATTCTCACACTGAAAAAATTCTCTCAGTTTTTATCTGTGGATTTTTTTTTTTTAATGCATGGACAGGCATGAGGAATCGAACCCAGGTATCTGGCATGGCAGGCAAGAATTTTGTCACCGAGCCACCATCACACCACCCTCTTTTTTCATTTGTTAGGGTAGTTTTCCTTGAGATAAATTTCTTGGATGACTTTTTTTCTTCAACAATGTCTTCTGACTACATCGATTTCTGATGAGTAGACAGCTTCCAATCCTTTTGAAGATCCTTTGCATATAATGAATCACTTTTCTTGTTCTAACTCTGGCGTTTGACAATTTCACCACGCTGTGTTTAGAGGAGGAATTGTTTTGAGTTTATCCTACTTGGAGTTCAATCAGTTTCTTCAATGTGCACATTAATGCTATTTTACTAAATTTGTAAATTTTTGTCCTTTGTTTCATTAAATATTCTTTCTGTCCATTTCTCTCTCTCATATCTTAAGGGACTCTAATCAGGCATAAATTGATATGCTTGTTGGTGTCCCACAAGTCTCTCAGTCTCTGTTCAAATTCATTCACTCTTTTCTCTTACTATTCCTCAGTCTGAATGATCTCAATTGACATATATTTGAACTCACTGATTCTTTCTTCTGTAAGATCATATCTGTTGTTGATCCCTTAGAATGAATTTTTATTCTAGTTATTGTACTCTTCAACGCCACTATTTCTGTTTGATTTAATTTTGAAATATCTATCCCTTTTTGAAATATCTCTTTATAGATATGCTCTATTTTGTGAGACATAAGTGTTCATACTTTCCTTTATGTTTTTTAGTCATAGTTCCCTGTCGCTCTCTTAACATATTTTAAATAGGTGATTTGAAATCTTATCTAGAAAGCCCTACATCTGAGATTTTTCAGGGACAAATTTTACACTTTTTTTTTTCCTATGTGCTTTGGTTTCCTACCTGCTAAAACAATAGCATACATTGAGTTGGCTTAACAATAGAAATATATTGGCTGATAAATTTATTGGCTAGAAGGATTTCTTTCTCTGGTGTATTTATCTCTTGTTGGCCAGCAATCATTGGGGTTTCTTTGCCTTTCCATCACGTTGCAATGCACCTGGTAGTGTCTTCTCCTTTGGTTTCCTTTTACTCCTGGATTTTGACTGCCTGTCATGGTTTCTCCCTTGGTCTGACTTTCATTCTGCTTATAAAGGACTCAAGTAATCTAGAATAAACCCCAATCTGGCCACACCTTAACCTAAGTACACTTTGAAGAGATCTTATTTATTATGAGTTCACACCCACTAGAATTTGCTATAAGACAAAGAACTTGTCCAAACTGGAGTACACAATTAAACTCATATCACTGTTTATGGGTCATACTTTCATATCTTGATTACCTATCATTTTTGTTGTTGAAAACTGTACTTTTTAAGTAATGGAATTGAATTTAAATTCCATTAATTTGGCAATTGAATCTTCCACCAGGGTTTGTCATTGCTATTCTTTGTTGGTGGTGGTGGAGGTGGTGTCATTTTCTTTTAGTTACTTTCTTAAAAAATTCTGTGCATTCTCTAATTTTTGTTATGTACAGCCAGTGACATCTCTACTTGATAATCTTAATGGACAGCTAATGATTGAAGATAGTTCCTTAAATTATTTTAGCCAATACATGTCTCAGCCTTTACTAAAATGTTCTATGGATGTTATGGGGGAAACTTTCAATTTTGCTGGTAGTGTATATCGCTGCCTTTTCTTTCACTTCTGCTTGCAAAGATACTCAAGTTCAACCAAGGTTAGGATTTATGCCCTTCTTAGGATGTGCACACCCCTGCATTTATGCATGAACTTCCAGATTTTTGGAAATGAGGTAGAGCTTTTCAAAGCCCATTATTGGGTATCTCATTTTCTAATTTTTACTTAATTTTTGTTGTTGTTGTTCAGCTTTTTGTTATCCAAAATGTTATTACTGCCTCAGGCAGCTGCCTTGTTAAGCAATTGCCCACCCTTACCCCAGTGGCAGGCTCTTCCCACAGAACAAGCTCAGAGTCAGACGAAGTAAAGACAAGGATCGAGGTATTAGGCAGCTTCCAGACAAGTCAACTGGTGACAATTTGGGGGGAGAGGAAGCTATTGAGGAGTATCTTACCCATTCTTCCCAATCAGTATCTTTAGTGTTCTTGAATTTATATGTCCTATAATTGTAAGGGTCTTGGTTTTCAGGATTACTTTAGTTTGGGGTTAGGGAGATAGAATTGGGCACATTAAAAAAGCCATGCAACTCACTGTTCTGACCAAGTCTTAGTACTTTTCTGGAATAAACATTGCTCAGATTGTTGCAAGCCTTGATTAACTTCTAGAAATAGGAAAACATTGATTTTGACAATCTTTGGCTGTGTTCTTGTTGCTTTTCTAAAGGTGCTGATTTTTTAAATTTCTTATGCAATCATTCCTGAAATGTTTCTTGCTTTCATAAATATTTCTAATGAACATTTATGAAAAATTTTATATAATTTGTTAATTAAGCATGGAGACAGCAATATGGTGAACTGGTTCGCAAAGCATTTGAACATGTTCTATTGCTCATCATAAAATGTTTGTTTTTTTTAATGTGTGTTTCATTAGGATTTCTAGGTTACATTCAAATTTAATTTATCTCCTAAAAGAAATAAGTAAGACAGAGAAGGCAGATTTCTTTGGAGTTATAATTCAAATGGGAAAAAAAAATTAAAGTTAAATAGTAACTTTACTATGTCTAAATTCTGAACAAATATAAAGAACAGAGTCAAAGAGATATAGTCCTTCAGAAAATCAATAAACCCTAGGTGAGCCTGTTAAACATCTCTATTTTGCTTGCCTTCCTATCACTTTTCCTTACCGCTCTTTCATTCCTTGATTCTATAAAATATATTATTTTCCAGTCTCTCTAATATATATATTTACTGGATTCATAGTTATAATATGTAATCATAATTTAGTCTAAGGAAACAATCAATATATCTTGAAAAACACTGTCATTTTAAAAATAAGTTTATGCTCTTGATTAACTAGAATTATTTTTAATTTTTTGATAAGTAAAATATCATGCATATGATGATATATTCTCATTATTTATAAACCATTTATAATATCCAAATCATATAAATCTTTACCTAAGAAATTACAAGAGTTTTTCTCAATATATATTGTTCTAATTAAATATTGACAATGAACTAAAATCACTAGGAAATGTTCTGCACTTCAATTTTTTATGAATTCTATGATATAAAAGAGAACTTTATTATTTAAAGAGTATGTCCTAGGGAAATTTACAAATTTTAATACTTGTCATGCTTTCATTTATCCAGTTTTACTATGGTATGTATGGTTTTACTATGATTTGTCAGCATAATAAAGTACTAATTAATATATAATCATTTTTATTAAAATTTAACTTCAAATTTTAAAAGATTCTCATTAAAACATCTAATATGTAATTACAATTGCTTTAGGAAGATAAAATTTAAAAATAACTATTATAATTGAGACAAAGGCATTTTCTTTTTTTTTCAGGAAGGTTAACTTTCTCTTCTCTCTCTCTCCAGCTGTAACTGCTTATTCATACAGGTGCATTCCTGTATACTAATTGTTGCTTCAAGGTCTCTACTAGAAGTTTAAGGATATCTTCGGAGCTGTCAGACTAATTAACAGCTGAGATTACAGTTTATATCTAAAGGATTGTAACCTACTTTCTCAAACAGATTGATTCTGGTATTACTGCTGGCAGACTGCTTTTTAAACCATTTGTATAACTGTCATTTAATGAAAAAACCTTTAGCTAGCTAACAGCTTAAATGTTTAAATAATGAACATACTGATGCACATTTTACTGTCATGAGGGCACTGTGAGTGTTTGTAGAATCTGTATGTATTTTTTCCTGCTTAAACTTTTAAAAATACACCTGAAGAACAAATGTTAAAATTTACATTTTTTGATGAATTACCTGATTTAGAAAATTGAAAGAATCAATTTCCTAATGCAACACTATCAAGTGGCAAATTCTGCTGGGTGGAATCAGACTCAAGTGGATCTTTTCCATGTTTGAGGAATTTATTAATTCAAAGATCTGTGCCAGTTTGAAAGGATTTATGTACCCTAGAAAAACCATGCTTTAGTTTAATCCTGATCCAACCTTGTGGGAGCATCCGTTTCTTTAATCCCTATTCAATAACGTAGATTAGCATCTTTTGATTAGATTATCTCTGTGGAGATGAGACTCACTCACCAAATTGTGGGTACTAACCTGGGATAAGACAGAGATGGGACACCACCCATTACAGGTGGGACTTGATTAGTTTACTGGACTCCTTTAAAAGAGGAAGCATTTTGGAGAAAGCTTCAGAAGGATGAGATAGTCATGGGAAGTACTGGAGCCCACACAACCAGAGACCTTTGGAGATGAAGAAGGAAAATGCCCCTGGGGGAACTTCATGAAACAAGAAGCCTGGAGAGAAAGCTATCAGACATCAGCATGTTCACATGTGCCTTTCCTGTTGAAAGAGAGACTCTGGACTTCACTGGCCTTCTGGAATGAAGGTATCTTTCTCTGGATGCATTAGATAAACTTACCTAAATTGGGACATTTTAGTGGGCTTAGAACTGTAAAGTTCTTATTAAGTTCCCCTTTTTAAAAAGCCAGTCTGTTTCTGATGTATTGCATTCAGGCAGCTAACAAGCTAGAACAGAACATAATATATTTTGTGTATCATTACATTATCTTAACAATGGCACTGTAATGTATCCTCAGTGTGTATTGATAATACTTACAACAAAATCTGATCATGAAACTTAAAAATTAATGTTAAAGGTTGAACTTATATATAAAAATATACCTTTAATAATTTGAAAGGCAAAGTCTATTATTGGTGTAGATGGAAGCATTATAGTGAAAATAACAGTGCATAAGGAGGAAAAAGCAGGATTGAGGCTATTAGGCACTAAAAAAACTTTTTAATAAAAAATTAGTTTAATTGGAAAAAGTGTTGGAGGAGAAAAATAAAGCAATAAATATTGACTGGGAAAGCACTGTGTTGTACATGATGAGAGTTGGTGATATCACTGTGAATTCATGTCTTGCTTAATGTTTAAATACATTATATATATAAGATATAATAATTTATGTTTAAGTATATAAACATACACAGGGAAATAAGTTTATAGATATGTGTACATATATTGGCTAGGTTTCCTCTATATCTATCTATCTATCTATCTATCTAATTATCTATCATCTTTCTATCTTATATGACTGCCAAGAGTCCTAAAATAAATGACATGTAGCATTAAAATCTTATCTAACACCCAGTTTTTGTTTTCTAAATACAATTCAAAGAAAAAAGAGATAAGGTTGATTCTCAGTTGGAGGTGGGAAAATATAAGATGATCCTGGACCATCTCATAGTACCAGAAAGTAAGGAGTCACTCAAAAACTAAAAAGATATGGAGATGTCAAAATAACACTGCAGCCAATCTGAATGAGTTCCCAAAAACTAAAGTTGAAACAGTTTGATTAATTTAATGAGTTATTATTAACATCATACTATTTATAAAACTCAAACTATAAAATAAACACCCATTAGTCCATAATGATATAAAGAACTAATTGAATAAATAATTAAGTGTCAGAGTAGGAATGAAGCTTCTTTGTAGAAATATTCCAAATAACTTATAATTTATCTAGACAGTCCCTCCAGGAGGTAGGACTTAAATCTCCACACCTTTTAGTGTGGATTGGATTTAGTAACTTGGTTTTAAAAATAGTGTATGGAATGGGGAGGATAGTATCTCTACAAGTGTTAAATCTGGCAGAGACTATCTTGGCCATCAAAGTTAACATAACCAGTGATAAGTCATGCTAATGCCATATATCCCCTGATATGAGGTGAAGAGATGAACACTTACCTGCTTCGGTAGGTAGTCTCCCAAATCTGTAACACCAGTCTCTCTAATCATGAGGAAAACCTTGTACAAATTCAAAAAAGGGATGTTATACAAAATACCTGACCAGTACTCTGCAGAACTGTTAAGGTCATGAAAGAAGGAAAGAGTGAGAAACTTCCCTAAATCAGAACAGATTAAGGATTTATGACAAGTGAATACAATCTGATTTACTAGCCTGGATCTTTGAACAGATAAAGGGCATTTGTGGGAAAACTAGGAAAATTGAAATGAAATTTGGAATTTGATATCTTTATTTAACTGCCACAACTCAAAATGCAAAGAAAGGCTTTTGTAACCATGAAGGTGGCTACAGATAAAAGCAATTGAAAAGGTTTTCACTGCAGCAAAGAGGGGATTGGAGAGACATATCAAAGGCTAAATTATCAGGTTTGTGCTTGATGATATATTAAACATAGCATATATATAAAATATTGCAATTTTTTAAAATTCCATAGTTACAGTCCAGGAGGCCCAGAAAAAATTTCGATAATTTCTATAACATTGGCATGAAAACCTGAAATGAATGTGATATATTTGTCAGCAGAGAAGTAGAAGGGTAGGTTCAGAATAGGAGTATGTAACAGGAAGAACATTTTGCTTGGGGAAAGGATAGAAGTTTGGTTGAGAGAAAAATACGTTTTGCTTTTGTTTTGTATCGTTAAAATCATATTTAGATGTAATTTATAAAAGGTAGACAAACGTTGTCATATAAATTACTAATCTCTGAAGTAAAAACACAAACAATGGGAGTGTATAGCATTTTTTTTTTTTTAATTTGCATATGGGCAGGAGGCACCAGGGATCGAACACCAGACCTCCAGCACGGCAGGTCGGAGCTCTGCCTGCTGAGCCACGGCAGCCGCCCAGTGCATAGCATTTTGACAAACTGAAAATCATACAGTAAGTCCAGTAACATATGGAAAAATTGAAGAAAGTTTTCTTTGGTAAGGTAAGGATTTTCTATATTGTGCTTAAGCAAATCAAGAATAATTCCATGCCATTTATCTAATTATGAAAATTTGGTTTCAGATTGTAGATAAAGATAAAAGACTGGAAAAAAGTATGTCTTTCCTGAAATATTGTTGTGCTACAAGGCAGGTTTATACATGTGAAGTAAGAGGGATTGACCTGGGGAGGAACAAATATACTTGAAGATTTTCAAAAAAGTAGGATCAGCATGACATGTATACTAATTATATATTGAGGTTAAATAGGAAGGGGAAAATTAGGGTTGTCTTTCAGATTTCTAAACCAAGCAGACGAGGGAATAATCTCAGGAAGTGGAGTGGGGATCATATTGGGGGAGTGATGAGTGAAGTGACAAAGGAGGTCCTCAGGTGCAGACTGTGTGGAACCCCATTATCAAATGAAGTCGTGTTCAATCTGCATTAATTCCCAACCAGCTTCTTTCCTGTCTTTGTTCCTGGAAATCTAAAAACCAAATTCCAAAGCTTTCCTTGCAGCTAGAAAGGAGGGTGCCATTCAGTTATAGCCAGAGAGATGCAGTGGAATCTCATGGAAGGCTTCTCTTCATACATAAAGAGGAAAGATCTTCACTTGAGAAAGAATGTATCACTTTTCCTTTTTCCATATGAAGCATTAACAAAGGGCTGCCACTGGCTCAGTCATTTTTTGAAAGGGAGGTAGGAAACAGGAAGAAAACCACGATCCCCTCTGTCGGACTACAAAGTCAATGCAACCCCTCCTGACTCCAATATTATTACTATATTTAAGTAGCTGGTACTTATATTTTCTATTATTCGCTGTCAAATTCATTTTATTTTAGAAAAGATTTCTAAAAAGAACATAGGAAATGGCCATTAAATCAATTGAGTGTAGGTAGTGATCTAGTAAATTCCATAAAACAGAAAAAAAGTTACAAGGTAAAAGAATGCTTTGCTGTGCCAAAGGAGGTAATCTTACATGATTGAGTCCTCTTTGTGTTGGCACCATTTCATAACCAACAGTATTATTCTGAGTAATGAATACGGTTCACAGTTAAATCAACTAAATCATATATGATCCTTACTAAATTGCCTTAGATTACATTAGATTTTTCTCTCCTAACACTACAGTTTGGATACAGTTTTCAAATTGTGTGAAAACTTTGTCTGCCAATTTGCATAAATACAATAGAAGTATATCAAGAGCTGGACTTGAAAAGCACTAAAAATATCCTGCCTTTACGAATATGTGTTTGATGAGAAAGAGTAAAAATAGTAAAACTTCAGAGTACTTCAAAGATTTTACAGAAAATACATTTAAAAAGCCACTTTCCACCCTAGATTTTTGATAAATGAGTAAGAAGCATCATTACAACACCATGAATGGCAAATAAATTCATAACATAAAAACATAAACAAAGCAAAAAGTCTACAAATCAGAGAGGTAAGTTGGAAGTTCATAAATTTCCTGTCACTATAACTTTTTATGGTTCCTCTAATGAAATGTAATTTATATTTGCATCATCATAGCACTATCCCAACTTTTAATGATTGGGTAAAACCACAAAAACACATTTGTGCTCTAGAGTTCTTGAGAATACTAATGATAACCAGCCATACTTCCCTTTACTTGTTCATATTTCATGCAGATAACCACCCACACTTCCACTTCCCATGTTCTTAAGTCAGGGAAAAGGAAAATATTTTAATGTTTCATATTTCATGCACACGTTATCTGCTTGCTAATTATATACATATATAAAGAATAACAAGAATGTGTTTATGGGGGAGAGTAACTCTGAAGCTTTTTCTTCATTAGGGACCCAACTCTGATCATCCTTTCCTGGTGTCATAATGAAGAGTGTGGTGTTTACCTGATTGAAGTAAATATGGGGGAGGTGATTGGGTCACATTCAGCATTTGGCATTGCTTCCTTTGCTTTAAGAGGAGTTTAGTAAAATGTGGTTTTTAGAATGTTTTGAACACAATTTATACTGGAGCTACATGTTATTTAATCTCACCTGCTATTGTTTTTTATTTATTTGGAGGAGTAGTTGACATTGAGGCAATCAAATACTTTGAGTCTTTGGCTCTATTATCTTTAATACACCATCAAAATATTTTCTTAGTACTTAATTGAGGCTATAAACATTTTGGAAAGCTGACAAAAAGTTTGGGCTAAATATAAGATAACATAGAATATGTTCAAGGTTAAAGTATGCTAGTATTTTAGTATATTAAGAATTATATTAATATAATTTTAATCATAATCACACATTCTCCATGTAGAAATGATGTAGTTCCTACAAATGCTATTTATGTTTATAACTCACATAATTGTACTGTCCCTCTGTCCACATGCTTTCTAAAGGATAAGAGGCAACTTAAAGGTGAATATTTAAAATTATCCCATTGAAATAGGGTGAAACATGATTATACAAGTAATCAAGGCTTCCATTGTTAAGTGTTTAATCACTTTATTAAATTCTTAGCTCAACGTAAGACGAGGACAACATGCACATGCATAATAGAGTATATCAAAAGGCAAAGGAGACGTTACTATACTGGCTGGAGTTATTGATCCTGATGACCAAGAAGAAATTGAACTGCCACTACACAATATAGGTAGGGAAGAATCTATCTGGAACACAAGAGATCCCTTAGGGTTTTGCTTAGTGCCACTATGCTCTGTGATTGTAGTCAATAGAACACTACCACAACCCAATACGGACAGGACCACTCATGGCACTAGTCAAAGACTCATGTCCAGCTGAGGTTCTTGCTGAGGATAAAGGGGATATTGAATGGACAATGGAAGAAGGTTGTCATAAATACCAGCTACAAGTCTGTAACCCATTGCAAAATCAAGTCTTGTCATTATTATGAGTATTTATTTATTTTATGAAAGCATAATTTTACGTGTGTATAGCAAATATTTTTGTTCTGTTCCCTCTACTTATCCCCTTGTGCTATTACACCATTTGTATTACTTTTACATCATAGTGTTAAGTTACATGATAACAAGTAGAAGAAGAAATCTCATGCAAGAGCTTACATCTTCCTCTAGGGAAAGAGTTAGTGTATTTTGGTTGTATACAGGGCAGTTGTGTCATGTTAGGCAGATGTGTCACTATGTTATTGCTTTTATTTAGACATAAAGTGTGTTTTAAGATGTGCGTGGGTGCCAAGTTGACAAGGGGTAGACCACAATTATTAACTTTTATGTGTCAACTTGAGTAGGTTATGTTGTCCACAGTGGTAAAATACTGACCCATTTGTCACTGTGGATGTATCTCATAGATAGGATTCATTCTGGTTTGAAACCTATATGTACCCCAGAAAACCCATGTTCTTTTAATCCTAATCCAGTATTGTGGAGGCAGTCATATTCTTTTAATATTGATCCAATTTTGTAGGGTGGGGCATCTTGATTAGGTTGTTTCCATGGAGATATGACACACCTAATTTTGGGTGTGACTTTTTCATTAGATAGAGATGTGACTCTGCCATTCAATGGGGGCCTCATTACTTTACTGGAATCTTTAAAAGAACCAACACAGGCACAAATACTTGGAGTGTAATTAGAAACCAGAGCCCAGCTGATGTTACAATGTGCCTTCCCATGTGATGCTAAGAAAAGCTAAGAGAGCTAAGAGAGAGCCAGTACAGAAAAGCTAAGTGATGGTTCCCAAATGCTTGGAGAGAAAGCCACTTGAATCAGAAGCACAAAGCAATGAACCAGGAGCAAGGACTTCAAACACCAGCCACTTGTCCTCCCAGCTGGCAGAGAGATTCTGAATGCCATTTGACCTTTCTTTGGAATTAAGGTATCTTTCCTGGATGCCTTAGTTTGGATATTTTATGGTCTTAGAACTGTAAACTTGTAACTTAATAAATTCCCTTTATAAAAGACAATCTATTTCTGGTATATTGCATTCTGGAAGCATTTGCACTGAGACAGATTTTGATACCAGGAGGGGATGCTGTGGTCTGCAAATACCAAACATGTTGGAATGGATTTTTATATGGATGGGGAAGGTTCCATAAAAACTGTGATATGCTTGATAGAGAAAACCTAGATATTTTGAAGAGACCGCTGTTAAAAATATAGATTCTAAAGATGAATGTGTTGCAGCCTGGAAGAAAGGTGTTCTTTGTTTCAAAGTGGCAGAGAATTGGTCAGAATTGAGTCCTTGTGCTGGATGGAAGGGAGAATTTGAATGCCACGATCTGGGATATCTAGCTGAGGAAATTTGTAAACTAACTGGAAAATTAGTCTGGCTTCTCCTTGCAGCTTATATTAAAGAGATAAGCTGAGAACTGATATATTATCTTATGACTGCCCCTCCTTGGCAGCAGATAACTTGTTCCTAGACACCATTCAGCCTTTCTTTGGATTCGTGTTTTTCTCTGAATGCCTGAGTTTGAACTTCAATGCCTTAGAACTGTAAATGTGTAACAATATAAAAGCTAATCCATTTCTGGTATATTGCATTCCTGCAGAATTAGCAAACTGAAACAGGGTTGACATCTACAATCAGGAGACATTAAGACAAATAATTTATCCTCAGTGATATGGGTGGGCCTCATCCAATTAATTGGATGTCTTAAGAGTGGGAACTGAGGGTTTCCAGAATTAGAAGAAATTTTGCCTCCATATTACACCTTCTCCTCTCCCTGGTTTCTTCTAAAGTTCATCAACATCATCCCTTAAAAAATTTTCCAAATTTCACATTGCTCTAAGAAATTTGTGGTTGCTAGTTCCCATAACCATGTGAGCCAATTTCCCATAATGTATCTCTTTATACACATATACATATATCCTGTTGGATATGGTTCTCTAGAATCCTAATATATGAATTTGTGTTCTTACAAATAAAATTATATTTATCCATCAAGAAATAACATTATTCTACTCTGAAATGTATATGTGTATTTGTGTTTCACACATTCTGATAATATAAATTAAATATGTAAATGAGTGAGTCTTCCGTATTATAGGATGTGCAGAAAAATGCAACTTAAAGCATGTTCTCAGATACACAAGAAATAGGTAAGGACGTTGCTTTAATTTTCTCAGGCTGCTGAAAGCACATATTATGAAATGAGTTGGCTTTTAATAATGGATGTTTATTAGTTTGAAATTTGAGGCTGTAAGAGAATATCCAAGTCAAGCAATTATCAACATCAAGGCAAATGTTTTCTTCCTGAATATAAACAACCAGCAATCCTTAGCTTCTCTGCCACATGGTAAGGAACTTGATGGTATCTTCTGTTCCTTCCCTTCTCTTCCATGATTCCTTTATTGCAGTTTCTTGCTTCCCTGGCTTTCTGTATATATCTGTATTCATCCTATTTATGAAAGACTTCAGTTAGAAGAGCAGGACACATCTTGAGCCATGCCTCAAATGAAGTAACCTCATCAAAATGTCCTACTTAACAATTGGTTTACATCCACAGGAATGGGTTGCCTTTAAGAATATAATTTTCTGGGGTACATACAGTTCTAAACCACCACACCATTCTACCCTCTATATACTCAAAAAAAAACGTGCTCTTTCCATATGAAAAATACATTCATTCCATCACAATATCCAAAGGAATTTAGTCATTTCAGTAACAGTGCAAAGTACAGTGTCTCACCATAATTAGTTGCAGGTATGCTCTGTCCTGGGGCACCATTCCCCTCCATCTAGACACCTGTGAAACTTAAGAAAAAGTTATCTGTCCCCAATATACAAAGGAGGAACAAGTATAGGATAAATATTTCTATTCCATAAGGGAGAAATTGGAAAGAATACAGTGGTTATGGTCACCAAACTATTCTGAACTATTCAGGGCATACCCAATTGGTTTTTAAGGTCTTAAAATAATCTATAAGATGATGTCTTGCCTTTCAGACATGATGGAGTGGAAGCACAACACTTCCCAAGTGCTTGTGCAGCAGTCATGCTCTCTCTGAATACTGAGGTGAAGTTTCCACCCTTATCAAACATTAGGATGGTAGCCAGACTCTGCAAAATCCCCCAGACATTTGAACAATGAAACAGAAGATCTTCCCTCTTCAAGAGTCTGAGTAAACTCACCCTTTTCACACATATGGGTGGGCTTGCTCTCTTAGCCCAAGAAGATGTATTCAATCCAGACCTCAGCTTCCATGATTTTTCCTTTTAAGTAATTTTTCCTTCAATCTTTCCTAGTAGTCCAGGCTGGCAGTAGTTCCATTCATACATATCTCGCAAAATCTTGTCAGTTTAGCATGCACTACATAGGAATCCAAATAATCAAATAAAAGAAACTTCCACAAATCTTTCTGGATAAGTGCATTTCCAATCCTGACTTGCATTAAAAATATGGAACCTGTCTGGTTCCATATTCAGTTAAACCTTCACATGAAATACTATTCTCTGGATACTTGCTTTCCAGAAACTCAGGATTTTTCAAACCATTAATTTCCGGTTTCTTGTGCCAAGGAGTTCAGTTCTCAGCTTATCCTTTTCCTTTCGCAGTTACTATTGGCCACAAGTGGAAACTAGGCTATATTTTCTCTATTTAGCTTGGACATATCCTCAACTAAACATTCCAGCTCATTGCTTTCAACTTTTGCCTTCTTTGTGACATTAGAAATCAATTTTTCCAAGTTTTCTACCACTTTAAAACAAGGGTTGCCCTTCTCCAAGTTTGCAATGACATATTCATCATTTCTGTATAATGCTCATCAGAAGTACCTTTCACATCCATATTTCTACTAACAGTCTCTTCAAAGTAATAGGCCTTTTCTGAGAAGCATCTCACAATTCTTTACAACCTCTACCCATTACCCCATTGCAAAGCTGTTTCCACATTATGGTTATTTTCAATAGCAGCACCCCAGTCTTCTGGTACCACAATTCTGGTTTAGCTTGCTAAGCTCTTGAAAGCAGAAAACATGAAATAGTTGGCTTTTAACAATCATAATTTATTAGTTTACAATTTGAGGCTGTGAAAATGTCCAAATCAAGGGATAATTAAGAAAATATTTTCTTCTCTATGAGAGGCTGTTTGTTAGATTCTCAGTTCCTTTGCCATATTGGAAGGAACACGGCAGCATTTGTGGGTCTCTCACTTCTCTTCTAGGTTTTGTTGATTTCAGTATCTTGCTTCATGGCTCCCTCTCTCTCTCTGTCTCTCTCTCTCCCTCTTCATTTATGAAGGACTCCAGTACAAGGATTAGGACTAGTCTTAGGTCATGCCTTAACTGTATAACCTTATCAGAAGGCCCTTCTTAAAGTAGGTTTACACCCACAGTAATGGATTATCTTTAAGAACAAGATTTTCCATGGTACATATAGTTCCAAACCACCACAGACACATTATGAATAAACATAATTATTATTCCTTAGTTATCTGAGTCTATAGTTATGACTATTATGTTCACTGTAGTAGGAAAAACATAGTAAAGTTAAAAGAAAATAGGTATTCATATTTTGCAGCATGGCTATGTCTAAAATTATTTGTACTATTCTATTTAAGCACTACAAATTTATTTCATGATGACTGTATTAAATAAGGCAGCAGAATGCTTGAGCCTACTTTTCATTGCATTTGAACAGTGATCTGTGAAAAAGCTGTAGTGGCAATTTTAATCAATGCATAAAGCTAGCACTACCCATCCATAATTCACTAGACTAGAGAAAGAAATGGTGGACACAGCATTGAGATGTGGTTACAGTCATCTGGAATACAAGTTCGCTTAATTTAGGCAGAGGCGGAATAGATCATTTATCAGTATTGAAGGTGTTACTGTAATTCATACAAATGATTGTAGGGAAAAAGCAGTGGTAGAGATGTGGGGCTGTTACTCATAATGACACACTCTGTCTGCTTGCTTTCTACCGGCTATTTTCAGTAAGAAGAATTTTCCTTCAGAAAGATTAGTACACCATTGAATTACTAAAAATTAAACTCAGATAAAGAAAGCAGCATCTTCCATTTCACATTGAGAAAGGCTAAAAATCAATCAATTCATTTCAAAATAAAAGAACCACTTGTAAAGATACTATGAACAATTGTATGCCAATAAATTAGATACCCTAAATGAAATGGACAAATTTCTAGAAAGAGAAAAACAGCCTACACTGACTCAAGAAGCATGAGTAAAGGAATTGAAACAGTAAGCAAAAACTTCCTAACAAATGAAAACCAGGACTACATGGCTTCAAAGGGGAACTTTATGAAATTTTCCAAGAATGAATACCAATCCTGCTCAAATTCTTCCAAAAGCGTAGAAGAGGATGGACACTCTTCAACTAATTCTATATGGCTAAAATCATCCTCATTTAAATGCCATATAAAAATACCAAAAATAAAAGAAAGTTACACACCAATATCATTTATGAACATTGATGCAAAAATCCTCAACAACATACTAGCAAAATGAATTCAACAGCATATTAAAAGAACTAGACACAATGATCAAGGGGCATTTATCCCAGGTATGTAAGGGTGCATCAACATAAAAAAATCAATTAATGGAATACATCATATTAACAGAATGAAGGGAAAACACACATACACAAACAAACACACCCACAATCACATCAGTTGACACAAAAAAAGAATTTGGCAAAATATAGCAATTTGATAAAATTTGATATAGCAATTTGATAAAAACATATTGAAAACTAGGAATAGAAGGACATTTCCTTAGCATGATAAAAGTAATAAATGAAAAACCCCACCGATAGCATGAAACTTAATAAAAGATGCAAAGCTTTCCCTCTAAGATCAGGAACAATAGAAGTATTTTTACTGTCAAAGTAGTTATTCAAAATTATACTGGAACTTCTGGCCAGCACAGTTAGGAAAGAGATAAATAAAATCCATGCAAATTGGGAAGGAAGAGGTGAAACTGTCTTTATTTGCAGATGGCATGATCCTACACGCAGAAAATCATTGAACATCCACAACAAAGCTCCTAGAACTAATGGATGAATTCAGCAAAAATGGTGGGGTGCAAGATCAACACCACAAAGTTAATAGTGTTTTTATACACTAGTAATGAACAATGTGAAGAAGAAATAAAGAAAAATCCATTTACAATAGCACCTAAAATAATCAAATACCTAGGGATAAATCTAATCAAGGATGAAAAGGACTTCCACACAGAAGACTACAGAACATTGCTAAAAGAAATTGAATACTAAATAAATGGAAGACCATTCCATGCTCTTGAATTGGAAGACTAAATATTGTTAAGATGTCAGTTATCAAAATTCCTTCAATCATCTTTTCAGAAATGGAAAAGCCAATCATCAAATATATATGTAAGAGTAGGGGCACCAAATAGCCAAAGCTATCCTGAAAAAGAAGAACAAATTTTGAGAATACACATTTCCTTTTGTAAAACTTATTACAAATGATGTCATAACATGGCAGTGTAAACAGCTATTGAAAATCTCTCTTCAGAGAAACGACATTAAAAAAGAATTCTGAATTATTCAGAAATCTGGAGAAGGATATGGACAGGAGAGGGACCCTACAAATCCCCAATTGAAAAATTAGAAGTTAATGCATAGTAATATTCCATTCCAGAAAGTCTGTCCTGTCCTCTCCCCTTCTCACTTGGTCTCACAGCACAGGATGTGCAGAGAAACAGCAACAAGGACTCCTCCCAGTGGGGACACATAATACATATTCTCTCACAACAGTGAGACAGACCCTCACTTTTGGAGACCTGAGGGACAGGGGAGAACATATAAGGCCCAGGTCAGTGAGAGACAGGGAGTCTGAGAAAACATGGGCAGAAGCTGTGTTTCCATCCCTAGGTCTGAAAGTCCTCCCCATACCCCCTGTTAGAAATGATAGCAAGAGACCAGATCCTGCCTGCAGGAAAGCTAAAGACTAGGGCAGCTGCTGTGTACTCTGCCACAAACGAAGTGGGCTACACAGATCATATCAAGCCTGATTTCTACTGGCAAAAAGAGGGGACAGGAACCCTGCCATCAACCTGACCTTATGAGATGCAGCCTGTGCTCCGAAAAACACACAGCTCTGAGGACAAGTTACAAACAGTGCCATATGCTGAGCTAAACAGAAAGTGAAAGAGAATTTAAGGGTATTTCAGAGGCTACCCATAAAATTATTTCAGGCTGACTGATGTGGGTCTAGACCCCCTGTATCTGGACCTACCCCTGTTTTGGCTGAGAAACATGGATGATTGAACTGCTAAAGCAGTGCCCTAAAATAATCCCAGTTCTTATAAGACAGTGAAAAACAGAGCACCACTAGGAGACAGCAGACTTGTTTTACCCACAAAAGAGACATTGTTGCAGTGCCAAATGCCTACTCCCATCTCTGAGGTATGCCACTGTGGGTATCTGGTTTGCGGAGAATACAGGAGGCAGAAAAAAATATGACAACTGGCCAGTGAGGGAAAAGAACATATAGAGAACAAATACAACCAACAGGAAAACCCTAGGTAAAAGAGATAAAACAACCTCTATGGAGAAAAAGTAAGTAAGAAAATCAGATGCCTAGACACAAGCAGAAAATCATGACTCATATACTAGGAGAAGAAAAGATATGGCTCAACTAAAAGAACAAACTAATGCCTCAACTGAGATGCAGGTTTTGAAACAATTAAGTAATGATGCTAAAACTGATCTTCTAAACCACTTCAATGAGTTTAAGGAAAATATGGAAAAACACATAAAAGATATAAATAAGACACACTGTATCCATACAGAAGAACTTAAAAGCTTGAAAACAAACAGCAGAACTTATGGGTATGAAAGACACAAAAGAAGAGATGAAAAACAAAATAGAGATGCAACAGCAGATTTAAAGAGGCAGAAGAAACGATTAGTGAACTAGAAGACAGGACATCTGAAATTCTATACATAAAAGCAGAAAAATAGGGGAAAAATGGAAAAATTTGAGCAGAGTCTCAGGAACTGAATGAAAGCATGAAGCACATGAATATATGTTATGGATATCCCAGAAGGTGAAGAGAAGGGAAAGGGGACAGAAAGAAAAATAGAGGAAATAATCAATGAATGTTTCCCAATCCTTATTAAAGATATAAAATTACAGATCCAAGATGTACAGTGTACCTCAAATAGAATAGATCCAAACAAACCTACACCAAGACATTTACTAATCAGATTGTCCAATGTCAAAGATAAAGAGAAAATTCTAAAAGCATTAAGAGAAAAGCAATCCATCTCATACGAGGGAAGCTTGATAAGACTAAGTATGAATATATCAGCAGAAACCATGGAGAAGATAAGGCAGTGGTATGATATACTTGAAAATACTGAAAGAGTAAAACTGCCAACCAAGAATTCTATATCCAGAAAAACTGTCCATCAAAAATGAGGGGGAGTTTAAAATATTTACAGATAAACAGATATTGAGAGAGTTGATGAATAAGAGACCTGTTTTCTGCTTTATAAGAAATACTAAAGGGAGCATTCAGTCAAGTAGAAAAAGATAGGAGAGGGAGGTTTTGAAAAGAATGTAAAAATGAAGTTTAGCAGAAAGTGTAACTAATAGGGTTAAAAGAGAAAAATAAGATATGAGAAAATCTAAAAGAAAAATTGTTAAAGAAAATACAGACTTTACAGTAAAAACATGAAATGATAATGTGTTAAACTCCCCAGTGAAGACATAAATTGACAAAATGGATAACAAACAGGATCCATCTACATGCTGTCTACAAGAGAATCACTAAACTCAAGAACAAACACAGGTTGATTGTAAAAGTTTGGAAAAAGATAACACATACAAACAACCAGAAAAGAGGAGGGGTAACTATGCTAAGAAGGACACTATATATTAAAAAAGGGACAATCCATCAGGAAGATATAACAATCATAGCTATCTATGTACCAACCCAGAAAGCCCCAAAATACATAAGGCAAACACTGTCAACACTGAAGGGAGAAATAGACACTTCTAAAACAATAGTCAGAGACTTCAATATACCACTCTTAATAATAGATAAAACCTCTAGCAGAGGATCAGTATGGAAACAGAGATCTTGAATAATACAATAAATGAACTAAATTTAGACATTTCCAGAACAGTGCACCCCAAAGCAGTGTGATACACATTTTTCTCAAGTGCTCATGGATCATTCCTCAGGATGAACCAAGTGTTGAGACACAAGGCAGGTCTCAGTAAATTTAAGAATATCAAAATCATGCAAAGCTCTTTCTCAGATCATAATGGAATGAAGATGAAAATAAATAGCAGGTGGAATCCTGGAAAATTCACAAATTTATAGAGACTAAACAACACATTCGTAAATAATCAGTAAGTCAAGGAAGACATTGCAAGAGAAATGAGTAAACATCTTGAAGCAAATGAAAATGATAACATGACATGTCAAACTTATGGGGTGCAGCACAGGCAGTGCTGAAAGGAAATCTTATTGCCCTAATTGCCTATATTAAAAGAGAAGAATGAGCAAGACTAGAGGAATTAACTGCTCACCTGGAGGAACTAAAGAAAGAACAGCAAACTAAACTCAAAGGAAACAAAAGGAAAGAAACAACAAAGATTAAAGCAGAAATAAATGAGACCAAGAACAGGAAAACAATAGAGAGAATCAATAAAACCAGAAGTCAGTCATTTGATAAATTCAATAAAATAGATGGACCCTCAGGTAGATTGACAAAGAAAAAAAAAAAAAGAGAGGACACAAATAAGTAAAATCAGAAATGGGAGTGGGAACATAATTATTGATTGACCCTGAAGAAATAAAGGAGATAATGAGAGGGTATTATGAGCAATTATATGCCAACAAATTAGACAAGTTAGAAAGAATTGACAACTCTCTAGAAAAGCATGAACAACCAACACCGACTCGAGAAGAAATCGAACTCCTCAAAAAACCAATTACAAGTAAAATGATTGAGTTAGTCATCAAAATAAAAATCGTAAAAAGAAAAGTGCAGAGCCAAATGGTTTCACATATGAATTCTACCAAACATTCAGGAAGGAATTAGTATCAATTCTGCTCAAAACTCTTCACAAACACTAAAAAGGATGGAAAGCTACCTAACTCATTCTGTGAAGCCAAAATGACCCTCATATCAAAGCCAGGGAAAGATACTACAAGAATAGCAAATTAAAGACAAATCTCTTTAATAAGTATAGATGCAAAAAAGCCTCAACAAAATACTTGCAAATCAAGTCCAGCAGCACATTACAAGAATTATAAACATGACCAAGTGGGCTTTATCTCAGGTATGGAAGGGTGCTTCAACACAAGAAAATCCAAATAATGCACCATCTGTAAATTAAAGAGGGAAAAACACATGATTATCTTGATTGTTGCAGAAAAGGCTTCTAACAAAATTCAGCATCTTTTCTTGATTAAAAAACTTCAAAGGATAGGAATAGAAGGAAACTTTCTCCATGTGATTAAAGGGAATATATGAATAAGCCACATCTAATGTCATCTTTAATGGGGAAAGACAAAGCTTTTCCTCTAAGATCAGGAACAATAAAAAAAATGCCAATTGTCACCATTGTTAGTCAACATTGTGCTGGAAGTTCTAGCTTGTGAAATTAGGTAAGACAAATTTCCAAATTGGAAATAAAAAAAAAAGTAAGCTTTCACTGTTTACAGATAATATCATCCTGTGTGTTGAATTTCCTGAAAAAATCTACAGTAAAGTTACTAAAGTTAATAAATAAGTATGGCAAAGTGGCAGGATATCAAAACAACATGAAAGAATTAGCTTTGTTTCTATACAGCAACAATGGGCAATCTGAGAAGGAAATCAAGGGAAAAATTTCCATTTATAATAGCAACCAAAGGAATTAACTATTTAGGGATAAATTTAACCAAGGGCATAAATGATCTACATGCAGAAAAATACAAAACTTTGGTAAAAGAAGTCAAGGGAGACCTAAATAAATGGAAGGACATACAGGGTTCATGGATTGGAAGACTAAATATACTTAAGATGTCAATTATGTCCAAATTGATTATAGTTTCAATGCAATGTCAACTAATTCCCCACCAACTTACTTTGCAGAAATAGAAAAACCAATAATCAAATTTATTTGGAAAAGTAGGGAGCTGTGAATAGCTGTAAATATTTTGAGAAAGGAAAATGAAGTGTGAGGTCTCACTCTACCTGACTTTAAAGAATATTGCAAAGCTACAGTGGTCAAACAGCATCATACTGTCATAAAAGTACTTCCACTGACTAGTGGAATTGAATTGGGTATTCAGAGGTAGACCCTCACATCTATGGAAAATTGATCAAGTAACTGGGACAAAGCAGTGTTTTCAACCAATGGTGCTTGGAGAACTGGAAACCATATCCAAAAAAATAACTTTATACAAAAATTAACTCAAAGTGCATCAACAAACTAGATATTAGAGTAAAGACCACAGAACATCTAGAAGAAAATATAAGGAAAATATCTTAAGAATCTTCTGATAGGTGGTGGTTTCCTACCAAAGTGTGAGCAGTGAAAGAAGGATTAGATAATGGGATCTCTTCTAGACAGAACACTTTTGTGCATCCAAGAACTTTTTCAGGGAAGTAAAAAGTGAGCCCATGCAATGGGAGACAAAATTTGGAAATCACATATCAGATAAGAGCTTAATATCCAGATATAAAAGAGATCCTACAACTCAACAACAAAAAGACAAACTGCTCAATTAAAAAATGGGCAAAAGATATATACAGACACTTTCTTGAAAGGATATACAAATGGCTCAAAAATATGCAAACAGATGCTCAAAATCATTGACTATTAGGGAAATGTAAATAAAAACTACAATGTGATGTCATCTCGCAGTTACTAAAATAGCCATTACCTCGTCCCCCCAAAAAAGGAAAAAAAAAAGAAAATGACAAGTGATGGCAAGTATGTGGAGAAACAGGCACACTTTTTCACTTTTGGTGAGAATGTGGAATGGTGAAACCATTCTGGTAGACAGTCTGGTGGTTACTCAGGAAGCTAAGTATAAAGTTGCCATATGGTCCAGCAATAACATTATTAGTTATATTTTTGCAGGAAATGAAGGCAAGGACACAAACAGACATTTGCACACCGATGTTTACAGATGAATTATTCATGATAGCCAAGAGATGGAAACAGACCAAATGCCCATCAATGGAAGAGTGGCCAAACAAGCTGTGGTATATACATACGATGGAATATAACCCAGATATAAGACAGAATAAAGTCATGAAAGCATGTATCTAAGTGGATGAAACTTATGCTTAGTGAGGACATAGTGCTTAGTGAAATTAGCCAGAAACAAAAGGACAAATACTGTATGATCTCACTACTACATGCTAACACTAATGAGTGAACTTTGAAAATTAATGTTGAGAACTCAGGTTATCAGGAGTTATATAGGGTAGAGATTAGGCATTTGATTTGATGCTTAAGGAGTGCAGAATGTTTAACAGGACTGATTGTAAAGACCCAGAAATTGATAGCACCATACGGTGTGATGATTGCACAGTATGGTTGAGGGAGGAGTGCTGGGCCGTGCATGACACCAGAAGGAAAAACAGAGGATAATGACTGGGATGGTATAACTTAGCAATGTCTAGAGTGATCAGTGATAGGAATTAAATGTAAAATAATAAGAATGTTTTTGCATAAAGGAGAAAAAATGAATGTCAACATTTCAAGGCACTGAATTTGGGATGGCATAAGGGAAAAAATATAATCAATGCACTCTAGGGTCTATAAGCAACAGTTATATTGTAATATGTTTCCATTGGATGTAGCAAAGGTAATATGCCAAAGCTAAATGTCAGTAAATGAGGGATATGGGGGAGGGTGGGGACTCTTTGCAGAAGAAATAGAAATATCCTCATTAGATTGTGTTTGTGAAGGCTATGTGATTATACCAGGACCCATTGATTTTTACTTACCTTGGACTGTGTGATGTGTGAATAAAAATAAAACATGAAATAAAAAATGAAAAAAAAATGCAGAGCCACAGTTATCAAAACACCATGGTACTTGCACAAAGACAGACATATAGACAAATGGAATCAAATTAACTGCTCAGAAATCAACCCTCACACTTATAACCAATGGATTCTGACAAGGGAGCAAAAACCGTTAAACTGGGAATGAAGGATCCTTCATAGTATGGGAAAACTGAATGGAAGGACCCATTCCCTTCATAGTATGGGAAATCTGAATCTCCATTTGCAAAAGAATGAAGGTGGACCTTATACAGAAATCAAATCAGAATGGATGAAAGTCCTAAGTAAAAGTTTCAAACTATAAAATTCCTAAAAGGAAATGTTGGGAAGCATCTTCTGGACCTTCTGTTCAGCAATCATTTATTAGATCTTCCATCAAAGCTCAAGAAACAAAAGAAACAAAAAGATAAATATGACTTCAGCAAAATTTGAAAAATGTGAATCTTCATCATGAAAGTAAAGGTCTTAATCATGAAAATAAAAGGACACCCTACTCAGTGGGAGAAAACATTTGGAAGCTGCATATTCAAGGAAAGTTTAATATCAAGAATATGTAAAGAAAGCCTTCAACTCATTATTAAAAGAATCAAACAACCCACTTAAAAATGAGCAAAAAACTTGAATAGACATTTCTTCAAGGGATATACAAATGGTCAAAAAGTGCATAAAATAATCCTCAAAATCATTAGCTATTAGAGAAATGCAAATAAAAAATACAATGAAATATTTCATGACCACTAGAATATCTACTAGTAAAAACATTGAAAATTACATTTGTTATAGAAGAAGAAATTGTTACAGAAATGTTGTTTTAAGAAGAGTTGTTATAGAAGAAGAAGAAGTTGCTATAGACGAGGTGGAGAAATAGGAGCACTCATTCATTGCTTGTAGAAATGTATACCGGTGCAGCTGCTGTCAAAGACAGATTGACAGTTTCTCAGAAAGTCAGGTATAGAATTATTGTATCACCTGTCTATTCCACTTATCCAAAAGTACTGAAAGCAGGGACTCAAACAGATATTTGTACCCTGATGTTCATAGCAGCAATATTCACAATTGCTAACAGATGAAAGCAGCCCAAGTTTCCATCCACAGATGAATGAATAAACAATATATGGTATATATATATATATATAATGGAATATTATTCAGTTGTAAGAAAGGATTAAGTTCTGATACATGCAACATGTATCAACCATGAAGACATGTTGAGTGAAATAAACCAGACACCAAACTTTAAATTTATGACCTAACCGATATGCAGTAATTAGAATAAGAAAATTTATAGAGCCAGAATCTAGAATATAGATTACCATGGAATTTGGTGGACATAGAGAATAGGAAGTTAAGGCTTAAAATGTACAGTTTCTCTCTGGGCTGATGGAAAAGTTTTGGTAATGGATAGTGGTGATTATATTAAAATATCGTGAACATAATTAACAGCAGTGAATTATACATTTCAATGTGGTTAAAAGGAGGAAATTTGGGTTGTATATATGTCACTAGAATTAAAATTTTAAAAGCGCATGGAAGTGTACAGCACAAGCAATGAGCTCTATTGAAAACCATGGACTATAGTTAATAGCATATTTATAAAAGCATGCTTTCATCAATTGTAGTAAATGAACCATACCAACGTAAACTGTTTAAAAAGGGTGGCATATACGAATCCTGTGTTTTCTGCGTGATTTTACTGTAAACCCACAACACCTCTAATTAGATAAAAAGAACACTTGCAGGGTGAATGGATTATGCTCATCATTAAATGTTTCCCTTATTCCAAAACCATTATGTTCTCCATTCTAGTATGAAAGAATTATGGCCTTATACATAACTTAGTATTTTTATAGCTTCTAGATGAATTTAGACCTTGTGATCCAGTTGTGCTCCTAATATTTACTATTTAGATCCTGAACCTTGGTGGTTAATTTTCCCTTCCTTCCTCAAAGGAAGCCTTCTTTTTACTTTAAGTGGAAGTGTCTCAAAGTTATGGTAATATGTTTCCCCTCCTAATCTTATTTTCTTAAAATACAATCCAATTTCAAAACTTCTTCAGTACTTCTAAGCATTTCTGAAAGGCATTACTTTTTTTAATCACCTGGTAAACTACAAAAATAAATAAAATTAAAATGGTAAACAGATAAATACATATATAGGGACATACATTTATGTGTTTTTTTTTAATTTATTGTTACCATATATGCAATCTGATATTTTTCCTTTTAATTACATTCATATATATCAATATATATATACAGATTCATATATATATCAGTGCTGTTAATTATATTCACAATTTTATAGCAGATCTTTAAAGTAAGACTCCTCCTATCAGCCTGCCCAAGATAATTTATTTTTTTCTCTAAGATTTATGTTTTCTCAGTAATGCTTCTCACTTCTTTCTGACTCCTCACTAGCACTACTGAGCATGCTAATAATAGTCTCTTCAAGGCAGACTACATATTTATTATGACCCTCAAAATTGTTATCAAAATTTTATTTCAGCCTGTCCCCACTAATCCATTTCAAAACCCGTCTCACATTTTAGGTATTCCTTATTATGGCATCCCACCTACAATAACTACTACAATTTGCATTAGTTTTCTGTTATTGCACAACAAATTATGACAATCATAGTCATTTAAAATAACATCCATCTATTAACTTTCCAATTTCCATCGTATGGTTGGGTTCCCTGATCTGAGTCTCACAAGGTTCAAAATAGGGAGTCTGGAAGTGCAAGAGAAGAATCTACTTGTAGGTTCAGAAACATTTTTGACCAAATTTAGTCAGGTGCCATCGTAGGACTGAAGTTGGTCTCTCTGTCTGGCTCTCATGCGGGGGTCAGTACTGTTTCTTATATGCCAGCAGCATTCCTTGCTGCCCCCTCCATTTCCAAAGCCAGTAGAAGAATGTCTTTCTCGTTGAACCTCAAACATTGAAATTCTGACTTCTCTCTCTGACCCAAAGATGCAATTTAAAGGGCTCATGTGATCAGATCAGGTCCACTTACATAATTTCTCTATTTTGAAGGCAATGGATTTGGGATCTTAATTACATTTGAAAGATGTAATTTTTCATAGTTGTACTGAGATTAATGTTTAATTATTGAATAATTTAGAGAATAAGCTTGTATATAGGGGCCAGGTGTTTTGGGGGGATTTTAGAATTCTATCTACCACAGTGGTTATTAAGATTATGATCATGACAGAATCCCTTCTTCTGCAAAACAATAAATTGAAGTATTTATGTTCCTTAGAAGACAGTTCTCTTCTAATCAAGCCTTGGACTGAAATTAGTAAATTAATATGGTCTGATAAGGAATTTGAAAAATTCTAAAATGAGCTTTGTCTTAAAATCAAGGACTTTATTTCCATACATTATATTGCTTAGTATATTTTCTGAAATATGTCTACTAGAAAATTTCTTGTGAATTTATGCATTATATATCCTTTGAATTTTAATGTTTAACAAAAAGCATTAACTTTTTCATATAATATTGAATCCTATAGTTGATAAGCATTTTTAAATATAATACTGAATTCTGTATTTGGTAGATGATAAATGGCTATGTTCACATTTTCCTAACCAAATAGAGTTGAAATTTCTACATCAGATTGATGTTTGTTTTAGATTACATGCCTCAAAAAAAGGTAAATGAAAACCAACTGCATTATTTTCAACCTCATGTAAAATATTTGGCATAGTAGCATTTTCTGTTAACATGAACCTTATAGTAACTGCTAAGATATTATTTATTTTTTGGGGGGGTACATAATTCAGGAATCAAACCCGGGTCTCCCGCATGGAAGGCAAGCATTTTACCACTGAACCATCTGTGCACTTTGCTAAAGTATTATTTTATGAGGCTAATATGTTACTTTATAGAACTTTATTGTGCAAGAATCTTTCTTGTTTCTATACCATATGACAAGCTCCATCCATCCACAGTCCACATAAATAGTATTAATTATGATGAAATCACAGTGTGATATATGCATCTTTTAATTTAATTTACACTCATGTGTCATCAATTGACCTTATCTACAATGAGCATTCAACTGACACTCTAATATGAAAGACAGATCTTCCAAGGAGAATAATACAAATCCTTTTTTATTACACATATTGAATGTGAGAATTGTCAGCATAATTTTCTTAATAAAATTAGTGGTGGTTCATTGGAATCCTGGATGTTAGAAAATGGTTTTCATTGGGAAAGTTGGTGGTGTGTCACTTATTTGTATTGATGTATTTTGGAGACTTTTTCTGTCCTTGCAAAAAAGCAGAATCCAGTGGACTCTATATCCTGTTTCCTTCCTTAAATTCACTCTTTAGATTGAAGTGTGAAAGTCGACTATTGATAGAAATGAATTTGGAATATTCTCACTAGCTTAAAATATCTATAAATTTAAATGAGTCCTTTATCTTATATATTTGCATTTTCTCTGAAATACTTTACATTCAAGACATAGTAGGATAGAAAACTGAGACTTTACTGAGATTTAAAAAAATGTTTCCATGACTTATTAAAAAAACATTTTTTTAAATTGTGAAATATAACACATACAAAAAAGCAATACATTTCTAAGTACATTTTAACAGGTAGTTATAGAACAGATTTTAAAGTTTGGTGTGGGTTACAGCTTCACAATTTTAATTTTTTCTTCTAGCTGTTCCATGACACTGGAGAACAAATGAAATATCAATATAATGATTCAGCAGCCATATTTATTTGTTAAATCCTATCTTCTCTGCTATACACCCTTGTCTTTTTTCTTCTTTTTTTTGTGAAAAATAAAATATATACAAAAAAGACATTAAATTTCAAATCATATCACAACAATTACTTGTAGAATAGATTTCAGAGTTTGGCGTGGGTTACCGTTCCTCAATTTTAGGTTTTACTTCTAGCTGCTCTAAGGTACTGTAGACTAAAAAACATGTTAATATAATAATTCAGCAATCATATTCATTTGCTAAATCCTGCCATCTCTGTTTAGTCTCTGTTTAGCTCTACCATGACCTTTGATCTTTCTTCCACTCTTTAGGGGTATTTGAGTTATGCCCCTTCTAACGTTTTCATTTTGGAAGGGGCTGTTGCTAATACGCGTTGGGGGTTTGAACTAGTTGATGTTCTGGAGAGACTGGTCCCTCTGCATTTCAGGATTTGTCTAGTCCAGGGACCTATGTGAGGGTGTAGGTTTCTGGAAAGTTACTCTGCTGCATGGACTCTTTGTAGTGTTTCCAGGACTTTTTGTCATTCTTTTCTAACTAATGATAACAGTCTTTCTAAATGAAAATGCTATTTCATTTCAAATTGTGATGGCGTTAAGAGAAGATTGTTATCGTTAACCAAAATCTAATTAGTGGCAGTTACTATTATTTATCAAATACCTTTGCATAACTAAGTCAGATGTCATTTAGCAACACTCTTACCTTGTTATTAGACTATTTTGTTGTTGTTGTTGTTGCTGTTTGCATGCTGTTTGGCATTATTATTTTTTCCATGTAAGTATCCCGTTATTATAGCACAGTTAATTGTATTTCTGTTCCTTTGTTTTCCTTGTTTGCTTTTTGGGAAGTGCATGGACCAGGACGAACCAGGATGCTGTCTTATTTGTTCACTTCTTTTTTCTTGAAAAAAAAGATCAATTTCATAAACTAGAATTAATAATTAATTATAGTGATTACATTCAACATGGATAAAAGGATATATACATTTGAATGTATGGTGCATCCAGTATCTGAACATAAATTCATTAACTATATAGAAAGAGTAATTTTGGGTTCAGAAAAAAAAGAAAAAATAAACAAGGCTAATAGGTGAATTTTGATGGGTAATCTTTTCTTCCATTTATTTCATTCATATCCTTCAAAGGTTTTATTAGTAATCAGGCATTGAGGTTGCATATTGATAGATAGTTATTAAATAAAAGGGCAACATGCTGATTGTCCTACAAGAGTCTTAGGGAGACTCCTGGAAGGGTTTTCAAATACAAAGAAAATAGAATTCTTTTAGAGGACATAGAAGAATTCATAGAAAGGAAATATTTGAAATAAGATTAGAAAATGAAAAGCAAGAGTTGGGATTATGGAGAAAAATGGTAAAATAAAAAATGTGAGTACATTTATAGTAGTGTAATCATGCATGCATATTGTTGCATGCTTGTGAATCCATATGATGCTGCGAATTGGTACTCTGTGTATGTGGATTTTGTCATTTATATTACAATCTTGAGAGGGCTGAGAATACAAGGGCCATGGGGGAACCACAGCATTTTTAGTCCAAGCTTAATTTTTCCTTGAGATATTATGACAAATGTCAAAGTTTTATTAGGCTTCTTGCAGTTGATTGAATTGTCAATTCCACATGACAATTGTCACACTAGCACTTTTTCTTATGACACTTCTCAAATATGATGCATTTTTATTTCTTTGTATTATTTTCAAATAAAAGTGAAGATATTTGGGGGTGGAAAGGCTTTGCTGGGAATGTTTCAGCCTTCATTTATATTTGTTACCTGACAGTTCAGTCAACTGAAAAGTTTTAACAATAGTTGTAAAAGGCTCTTAATTTGATCACTGCAACAGGTTGAGCTTAAATTGAACTTTGTGTTTTAAGACTTTTATAATTTTATCTCTTATCATTTGGAGGGGTAAAGCTGTCATATCCACCAACACTGTAATTCCCTAAATATCTGTAACCTTTCTATTATCATTCTCATCTGTTTACAAAACAATTCTTTTTTTTTTGATTCATGTCTTTCTTGTAATATCTTGTGAAAAATAATCAATAACAACCCACAAGCATAATGTGATGCTCTGTATTTGGACTTCTTCCCTTGGAGTAACAACTTTAGTAGATGTGTATTCAGTAGCAAACAAAACCCTTAAGCTAAAATAGAGATTAAATTTAGATGAAACATAAAATTGATTTACAATAATGACACAGTATACAAGACTGAATATTCAGGGAAATACGTTTCAAAGGTCAAAAACATGCAGTTGCACATATGCATCATTTTCTGTCCCATGATTAGATTTTCCTGACTTCCCTGGCAATGGAACAGTAACATATATTTCCCAGATATTGAAGCTTAAATTCCTACATTACAGGATCTATAATAAAGTGTTCAATGAAGGGCTCAGGTATTAATATTTATATATATTGGATAATTTAGGATTTGGAACTATAAAATTGAAAAGGCTAATAGCACCATAGAGCGTCTATATCTGTGCATTAGTCTTTAGACCATAATGGGTGGGAAAGGGCAATTAAAAAATCTTTTCAGGGTCTAAGGATGACAAACATGAAGCCAAGACAGGATGGCCTGAGTGGATCTGGAAGGTTTTGGTGAGAGACCTTCATGCTTCATTTGACCTTAATAAAATGGAAACTTAGACACCTTTTAACCAAGATCTGAGACTTTGATTTGAAGAAGGGTATCATGTAACAGTTTCAAAATTATACTGTTTAGTGGCTCTATGGAAGGATATGTGGAAGGATCCTCAAAAATAACAATGGGGACTACCTGTGCAAAATATATCTTAAAGAAATTAAATTTTTGTACCGAAACTACTTCTAAAACAGACATGGCATTTTCAAATTATGTATTCTTAAACATCCACTGATTGAAATTTAATGGCTAATTCCCTTGTACTCTCAAAATCTGTAACAAATATCAAAGGAAAATTCAAACAGTATCCCAAATATATAGATTTAGTCTGCCCCATGAAATAAACAGAACTGATATACCAGTTAATGAAGTGAAGTTATTAAATAAATGTGAATGCATAGAGAACTCAAATGGAGGAATAGAATGATTAGAGGGTTAATGGGAGAGCTATAAAGTTGTACCAAATAAGTAGGGAATAGAAATCAGCCAAGTATAAGAGAGAGCAAAAGATGGAAATTGATGATAAATTGAAATACAAAGAATAAATAGAAATTTACTGACAGGAATGGAGAGCACTGTGATGATTTAGGGGGTTCCCTCTCATTAATTCTTCCAACGGAAATTGATGTTGGGTGGCTAGAATGGATAGTTTATATCCCTGTTTATGAAACAATGAATATTTTTAAAATAAAAATTTATTTAGGGTATTTTGATAAGTTACAACAAAAAGTGAAAAAGTGACTTCAGTGAGTGACTCTTATGTTTCTACAATTTATTTCAAAGAAAATACTACAGTGCATCTGTCTGAATCTAGAAAATCTGTAAATTGAAAGAAAATAACTAACATTTCCATTAAAATCATTTATAAAATCCATATAATTAAATTATGTATATAATAGGAGTGAAAGATGCTAAAAATCTGCCACTTTCTAATTTATCACGCTCAAATCTGATCATTTCCAAATTAATGCTCTTAATTCCTCCATACCCAGTTGAATTTGAAATATGTTTTAACAGATTTATTAATCTTCTGAGATGAACTGCAGCTGTTTATTGCCTTTACTTCTTAGACAAATTTATCTCTTCACTGTGAAATTAACAAATAGCCTGTAGAAAAAGGGAAGCTTTACACTGATATAGCTATGGTATGAATTTATAATGATGAATCATCTCATTAATAGTGCTTTCTTAAAAATAAATCTGAAGCTGGAGTGTTAAGGAGTAGAGACAGCTGATAAAATGGAGGGAAGAAAGGCCCTTAACTATAGTTTAACCGTCATAGGTAAATGTAGGCTACATATAATTTCAAATCTGCAGGAACATAGCTGTCATTAGAAAGGAATTCATATGATTATTAAACATCCACATTGGGGTAAAATTAATGCAGAAAATGTCTGGGTATTTTAAAGTAAAAATTCCAGAAAGAAATCCTAATATAACGCTCTAACAGGAAATGGAAGAGTAAGATCTAGTTTTCTATAAATTAAAAATGTTGTAAAATGTCAAGTTTTAACATTTAATATTTCAAATTTTCTCAAAGCAGGTCGAATATTCTGGAGCTTAAATTTGAAATCTGATGAGGAATATATGTTCTGACTGTAAAACAATGTATAATGTTCGAATGTCAAGAAGAAATCTTCTTTCATCAGGAGTATCACTAATGTGTCTAAAAAATACAATGAAAGTTGCAATAATAACATGCCTAGGTTATGGTAAAGAATTTTTCTGTACCCAAATTAGAGCGATAATTCATTCCAGCTATCTTATTTCATTTGATGGTCATTAAAAAAATAAATAAACTCAAGTCGTCAGTGACATTTTCTTATTTTAGTGAAAGTGCTGTTAAAATCAAACCTGAAGACCAAAATCTTTAAGTAAATATCCTCCTTATAAATTTATAGAAATTCCAGCTTTGCAGTTTGCCTAATTCCTCCTGGGCTCATTCAGAGACGGCAGTTTTACAACACCTGTACCCCATCAACTACATTTGTCCCCCATCAGCCAATCGAGGGAGTGGGAAATAGTATATGATTATTTTCTATTTTATAGGTTTACTTGTTTATATTCTCAGAGTGTGAGATTTTCATGTTTATACTCTCAAAGAATTGAGATGCCACAATAAAAAAAATGGTAATTACCATAATTGTTATATTCTTCCATTAGCTTAAGAAGCTATCAGTTTAATATTTCATTCTAGCAAAATAAAATGTAAACAAAAGTTAAGCTCTAATTGATGCAACATTATTTTTATTGCAAAGTTTTACTTCTGAAACTCCTAATTAGTCAAGTGAATAATACAAAGTCAGTAAACGTTTTCAAATTTATAGCATTATTGTTAATTCATAGAGATTATTGTGGTTAGGTGCTGGTATTAGCTTTTCATTCACTATTTTGACCTTTTGAAGTTCACAGTAGCTGCTTCTCACAACTTTTCACATCGAATCATCTGCAGAATGTTTCTGTACAACCCTGCAATTGAATGATTCAGAATAGTCTCAGGTATTTTAATATGATTCAATACTCCATTTTTAACTTTCCTTTATTTAATTACTGAGCTTAGGGTAGCCATATCTATTTTCTTTCTATATTTTTTACCATAAAAATCAGTGACTAGGTAATTACATGCTTTGCTATCCACTCTCCACAAATAGTAATTTTTGTAATTTACAAAAATAATTAAAAATGGCTTCCCTTATGATAACTTTTATACTTAGATAACTAATATGATTAAATAGAAAGCAGAAATGAATAATATGGTATATTTTTCTTAAACTTTTTCCACATTTCTGATAGTATGGGTTTTGGAGATTTTAGCCCCACTTTAAAGTGAGACATTACAGAGGCAAATAAAAGTGATCTCTAAAATAGCAATAAACTGTTGAATGGAGTGTTTTGGTTTCATTCATCTCTTTTCCAATTCGAAGAATAAACAAATTGAAGATATGCATCAGAGAGTGTGATGTCTAATTATTTTAGTTTTCTTCCCACCAAATAATGTATTATTTCCATTTAAATGAAAGAATGTAAGCAATGATCTTAAAGTGCTGTTAACAACTTTCTTTAAGGCCTAACTTTGCTCTTAATAGCTTTCACAAATAATCGCATACATATTTCAAATTTAGAATAAGAACACTTTTATAATATTGTGGCACTTACTATTAGTTGTGCTTTGACACCAGGAAAGTGTAATAGCTCCATATGAAATTAGAAAATGAAGATTGGGTATGTACAACCTGACTTAGAATCATTACATATTTATAAATATATTTTTATGTTTCCTATAAATAATTGACTCAATATGAAAATATCAAATGATGGCAGGCCTAATTCAGCTCCTGCGTTGAGCAGATTTTATTTGAATGATGGCTAAGTAAACACATTATCTTTATTGCTTCCAGCCTATTGTAACAGAAGTCATAGCTAGACACGATTTATTTTTGCAAATGAGCTGCCTTGTAGATAGACATAAAATGTCAAATTTTCTGACTAGTCCAGAAACGCTACTATTAAGATAGTATGGGAAACAACATGGGAAAGTATACATGGTAAAATGAATGCTAAGCAGTTTGCTTTATTGCAGCATTGCTTTTGTCATTATTATTTTGTTATGTTTTTCCCAATAGTAGAGAATACTTGAGTAACTTGAGGATATCTGAGCATGCCAAGGAATATAGTTCTATCAAATTTTTAAGCATACATCATTTATTTAGTCACACAGAATTCATACATCATTAATTGTGTTATAATACATATATATTTTTAAAATATCTGCTCCTTTTGAAATACCAGCATAGGGACACCTTGAGACATATTTTCTATGTTAGGTTTATTTGGCACATTGAGTGTATTCTTCCACAATATTCTTATATTCAATAAGTTAATAAGAATAATGGCATCTGTTTTGGTTTGCTAAAGCTGTCAGAAGGCAATATACTGGAAATGGATTGGCTTTTACAAAGGGGATTTATTAGGCTTCAAATTTATAGTTCTAAGGCCATGAAAATGTCCAAATTAAGGCATCCAGAAAAAGTTACCCTGACTCTGAGGAAAGGCTTATGGTTTCCAGAGTTCCTCTGTCACATGGAAAGGCACATGACAATGTCCACTGGTCCTTTTCTCTCTGGGTTCTGATTTCACTGGCTGTCTCCAAAATGGCTCTGGGTGTGTTCTCTCTAAGCTCCTCTGGCTGCATGCTACTTTCTCTTAGAAGATTTCTTTCCCTGTCTAAACTTCTGTGAGTTTCTCTCAGCTCTTATTGGCTTTTTATCCTCTCACAAAGGATTCCAATAAAGAGGCTTAAAACTCATCTATAATCGGGTGGGTCACATTTCCATGGTGACAACTTAATCAAAATGTCCCACCTGCAATAGGTCTGCACCCACATTATTGGATTAGAAAAATATGGATTTTCTGGGGTCCATAACAGTTACAAATGAGCCCAGCATCTGATGTTTGCTATTTTGTTGTAAATTATTCTTTACAAAGGAGAGAACATGCAGAACTGCCCAGGATAAATGGCCCAATATATGTGTAACTGCACTCAAGTGGAGTATATAGGGTTGAAAAATATTTCAGGAAATAATAGTTGAAATCCTTCTAATTTGATAAAAATATAAATCTACAATTTCAAGGGTTTCGATAACTCTCCAGCATACAAGAATATGAAGAAAAATGCACAATGACAAATCATAATCAATTTATGTAGAATATACAGATAAAGAGAAAACCTTAAAATAACAGCCAGGGAGAAAAGATCCATTATGTACATATGAACAAACTAAAAATGCAAGTCAGGACATGAGAAAAATCTTTTAACGTTCTTTTTTTTAAAGAAGAAAGACTGTTAGCTTAAAAGTCATTATCTAATTAAAATATACTTTACAAAATGAAGGTAATTCTTTGTTTGGGTTCTTTGGAATTCTCAGATATGATACCAAAAGCACAAGCAACAGAAAAAATGATAAATGAATCAGACGTCATCAAAACTGAAAACTTTCATGCATCAAAGTACATAATCAAAGATATGAAAAGACAGCCTACATAATTGTAAAACATAGGTGCATAAATATAAGTGCTTAATATGCAGAAAACATAAAGAACTCTTACAATGCAACAATAAAAATCCCATTTAAAAAATGGGACAATGAACTTGATCAAGGATTGTTCTAAAGAGGGTAAACAAATGGCCAATAAGCATATGAAAAGTTGCTCAACATCATTAAAGTTTAGGGAAATACAAATCAAAATCACAATATGATACCACTTCACCTTTACAAGAATTGCAATTGTTTAAAAAAATAAAAGGAAATTGAAACTATTGAGGATGATGGGGAGAAATTGCAATTGTTAGTGGGAATGGAAAAGGGTGAAGCCACTATGGAAAGTAATATGACAGTTTTTCATATAGTTAAGTATGTGTTACCACTTCCAGGTATACCTCAGAGATATTGCAGGTTCAGTTCCAGACCACCAAATTAAAGTGAAATTTCACAATAAAGCCAATCACACATCTTTTTTTTTATTCCCAGTGCATATAAAAGTCATGTTTATACTACGTACTATTAACTGTATAATAAAATTATGTCTAAACAAACACTCTACATACCCTAATTAAAAATACTTTATTACTAAAAAATGCTAAACATCATCTGAGACTTCAGTGAGTCTTAAACTTTTTGCTGGTGGGGGTCTTATCTTAGTGTTGATGGTTGCTGAATGATCAGCTTGGTGGTTGCTGAAAAGTAGGGTGGTTGTGGCAATTTCTTAAAAGAAGACAACAACAAAGTTTGCTGCATCAATTGACTCCTCCTTTCACAAAACACATCTCTGCAGCATGTAATGTTGTTTGGTAGTATATTACTTCAGCAGAATATCTTTCCAAATTGGGATCAATCCTCTCAAACCCTATCAAATCTTTTTCAACTAAGTTTATATAATATTCTAAACCCATTGCTGTCATTTCAACAGTATTCTCACAGTCTTCACCAGGGAATAGATTTCATTTCAAGAAATCACTTTCTGTGCTCATCCACAAGAAATAATATCTCATCTATTAAAATTTTATCATGAGATTGCAGCAATTCATTCCCATCTTTAGGTTCCATTTCTAATTCTTTTATCTTGTAATTTCAACTACATCTGCAGTTACCTCCTCCACTGAAGTCTTGAAACCCTCAAAGTGACCTATGGTAATTAGAATCAACTTCTTCCAAACTCTTGTTACTATTGATATTTTGAGTTCCTCCCATGGATTACAAATTTTCTCAATGACATCTGGAAGGTGAATCCTTTCCAGATGGTTTTCAGTTTATTTTCGTCAGGCTTATCAGAGACTCACTGTCTGTGACAGCTATAGCCTTATGAAATGCATTTCCTAAATAATAAAATATGAAAGTTTAAATGTCTCCTTGATCCATGAACTGTGCAATGGGTGTTGTGTTACCAGACATGAAAACAACATTCGACATACTGTACCCCTCCATCAGAGTTCTTGGGTGGCAAGCACATTGTCAGTGAGCAGTAATGTTTTGAAGGGCATCTTTTATTCTTAGAAATAGATTTCAGCAGTGGGCTTAAAATATTCAGTAAACCACACTGTAATCAAATATGCTCTCATACAGGCTTTGTTGTTCCATTTATAGAACACAGGTTGAATAGATTTAGCATAATTCTTAAGGGCACTAGGATTTTCAGAATAGTAAATGACCATTGGCCTCAACATAAAGCCAGCAAATACATTAGCCCCTAACAAGAGAGTCAGCTTGATAAGGAAGTGACCAGTGTTTTAGAGAGATCAGGGAAGTTGATAAACTTCTGAAGACACTGATTATGAAAATAGTGAGAAAACACAAATTAATAAAATCCTGGAAAAATGATGTAACAGGATTATACACTATTTACAGCTATTAAATCATGATAAGGGAATAATATAAATTTTTACCCATAAATTAATTAAATGTAGAGGAAATAGATGCATATTTAGAAATATATTTTAGAAATATATTTACTGCTAAACTGTACTCAAGAATAAACAGATAGCTTAAATAGTCCTATACACTATATATATTATATTATATAAACTGAATTTATAGTTTAAAGCTTCCACAAAGGAATCTCTAAGCTTAGATTGCTTCCCTGCTGAATTCTACATAACATCTAAGGACAAGTTGCAAACTTGACTCAAATTCATCCAAAATATTATAGAGCAACGGACACATCTTACCTCATCATTATTTCCAATATTACCCTGATTATAAAAACCTTCAAAAACACACAATAAACTAAAACTGCAGATCAATATCCCTGATAAACA